>JAGVSP010002294.1:0-29554 GCA_022494985.1 Micrasema minimum | reverse complement strand
TTTGGAATTAGCCGGGGTTCGCAAAAAGTCTTCCTCTGTCTGAATCGATGTGCGGATCTTAGAGTTGTAATTCACTCATTTGTAATTATTTTAGGATTTTTAAAGCACTTGACTTACAATAAAAAGTAGGCAAAGCAGCTATATACACCGTGTCCCACGATGAGACCGCGCGAAACTCCAGAGGGTGATTATTCATGATATTCTAAGAAAAAAATCTTAGTAAAGTTTTTCAAAAAAACTCAATTCTAATTTTTCAAAAAAATTATTAAAATATGAATAAAAATTCACGCCTGTAATACCGTCAATTTTGAACTGGCTCACACCACGTGACCTGCACCAATAAGCGCGAAGAAAATCACATATTTTGAAACTTAAACTAAAGATTCAGATATGAAATTCGAATTTTGAATGTCCGTACAAGACGTACCAGAGCGGACCCCCACTCCTCCCCGCCCACCGCCACCCCGCCGCCGCTAGCACTTCAAACAGAAGCCAGTATTACACTCGTCGCTTTTTATGAATACTTTTTTAAAATTAATTATTGGAAATGCCCGGATCAAAAAGATTTTTTTCTCAGAATACCATGAACAATCACCCTCCGGAGTTTCGCGGTCTCATCGTGGGACACGGTGTATAAAATATAGTGACAATCGTAAACATCAACTTTTCAATTTGATTATTAAAACCAGTGGGAAAAATAAGCAATTGAATAGGAGGTTTTTCTTTTGAGAAGTTTTTTACGTTTGAAATAATTTTATGAGATTGAGTGATAATTTTAGGCATCAGGATTTTCCCGAAACGTTCAAAAAGCTATCCGAGACGGTTTTTCATTTATCTTCTCTTTACTCTTTGTAAAGGCGTTAGACCAACAAGTGGAAGACTAACGAAAATAATAAATCTAAGCAATCCCCGCCCTCTCATCCGCCCCTCCCCACTCCTCCCTCACCCAAGGTTTGTGTTTCAGGACTTTCAGCGTTTCAGGCCTGAAAACGAATGGTCTACTTAATGCGACCATAATATTATGCCTGAATAAATACAAATGCACGTATTCCTTGAAACTTTTAAGTATTACGTACTATATTTAAGAACTCATTAATTTTCCTTTTTATCTTATGTTCAATATATGCAAATACCACAGCGCTTACTCTATACAGCATATTAAAGCTCTTTTATTTTCATTTTTCTTAATGTTTTCACCTTTAACGTAAAAGATTCACCGTTTTCTTAAAGACCCTCGTAAAATATTTCCGGAAAAGTTTATTGTGTTTTTTGCCCTGGAAATAAAATGAGTACAGTTAGTATTATTTTCCTTAAAAAAAACAAAACTCAAAAGGTTACTTTAAAAATAAAAAAATAATCTGTGGGGAAAACAGCGAATAGAAAAGGAGTTTTTCATTTATTTTCTGACTAAGAATACATGTAAACAAATTTTGTTCACATTATTTGTATTTTGTCAATTTTCTTACATAAACTTGGTTATGAAAGCAACATTTTATAAATAGTAAACATTAGAATGGTTCTGTATTTAATTTCAATTCAATGTAAAAAGCCCTATGGGCGTAAAAAACAATAAAACAAAACAAACAAACAACAACAACAATTTAATGGCAAAAAAATTTAGAAAATTGATATTTTGGTGATAGAAGAGTAAAATTAATTACTACATTAAAATATTACCTACAAACTTTTTTATGACATATTCCGATAAAAATTGTGTGATGTTTTATTTTATTTTTTATTTATATTTTAATGTTCTGCACACAGCGATATGTTAGGTACAATGAACTAACACTAATTACGTGGACAACACAATGTACAAGATAAAATTCTGAAAACATGAAGTGAACAAACAATAGTAATAAAAAGTGATTATGTTATGTCATGTGTATGTTGTATTGTGGTATGTGTGTGTAGTGTGGTGTACGTGTGTTGGGAAATCTGAATATTTAAGCGCAGGAGACAATATGTAGGTTATAATAAATTTGCGCTACTCAGCCTCCGCTTATAGCAAAGAGCCGAGTCGTTAAACAGGTCCAAGCCGTGAACCCCCCTCAAACTTTGAAAAACAAATAATTGTTCTTAATAATGGGGAATTTTGAGCGGCCCTGGTGTTGCGCTTGGCGACACTTTTAATGAGGTAAAAAAAAAAATTCTGGTTAAAAATGGCAGTAATGTAATAAAATTTATAATTTTTTTCGTCATTTCTTTTCTGTGAACTTTTGATATTATTAAAAAAAAACTTATTTAGAAAGTCGTTTAAAATTTTAATACGAATTAAAAGTAAAGTTCGTAAAGTTATGTTTCCATAAAAAAATTGTTATCTCAAATATTAAGATGGTTTTATCTGAACTGAGTTTCAATTTAGCAAAAATAATAAAGAAAGTCTTCTTTCGAATCTCATTCACCGACGATACCCAAAGTTTGGTAATGAGATTCTTTCATACGTAATCTAAAAGAAAATTAATGTTTAAATGTGGCCTGCAATTTCCTCAGGCGGATATTCAACCTCGAAATTCGTATATTTAACGAAATATGGGATGTTTTAATTTCACGAAAATATGAAAACGCCGTTAAAAAATTCAAGTGATATAAAATAACCTTTTTTTATTACGTTACGTTACGTAACTTAATAACGATTCAATTTAATATCGATACTGATATAAGCAAATGTATGTAGTGATTGTTTTGGATGTTAGTTCGTAGAACTCCATTTTTGAAGGTAAATACTTGTATTTAATTAAAACTGTGTTGTATAAAAATGAGTGTTTTGATAATGTCCTTGTAAGACGAAACGCGTCACCTTGTTTTTAATAATAAAAAAACCTGTGAAGAACTCTTTGTGTTTTAATTAAATACAAGTATTTACCTATAAAAATGTATGTAGATTTAAGAAAGTGTTAGGAATAGATAAAGTCGAGATTACATTAGAGTATGCATGTAATATCTGGAGTCCACATTACTTGAAATATGATAACCTTGTTGAATCTGTTTCAGAGAAAAATGCTCAAGTTGTTGTCATTTAAGTGTGGATTGCGTGGCCATCTCCGTTCTTATGAGAGTCAACTTGAGTTACTTTAATATCTTACCCTGAAAACGAGGAGATGCTTGTCTGATCTGGTATGCCTCCCATAAAAATTATTATGGTGATCTAGATCCTTTAAAAATGCATGGATTCTTTACAAATTAATGTACCGAATGCGCGGTTAAGACGCCATAAAACATTTTTTGTTGCACTTACTAAAAATAATATGGCATATTTTAACCCCTTATAATAATCTAACTTATTTTAAAGCCACATGTCTAGAATTATTATTAGTAGATACATAATAATATAGTAAAAATATTTATTTTATAAAGATATTGATTATTGTTTATATGTATTATATATTATGTACGCATGGTTATATTTTATTTTTATTACTTTTTTTTTCTTCTTAGTTTTTATATGTATAATTATAGAGCCTATTTTTTTATTGTAAATATTTAATAATTTTGTAATAAATATCATTTTCACCTGTATATATGTAACTGGAACATTCACACCTGTGAATGTTCTGTATATGTACAGAAAATAAATAAATAATATACTACTATAATTTTTTTTTAGGTCTACCATTTTTAATGATTGGAGTTTGTTTCTGGTAGAAATGTAGAATATTAAACTGTACTTATTCATTACCTATATTTATAAAATAAAACCGTTTAAATGTAGAGCACTGTAACAAATTAATGATGTATGATGTGTCTAGTACCGCATTTGGCCATAAAACACGTACGTTTTTAATCGCGTGACAATATGCATATTCAAGCAGCTCTGACAAACAGTAAACTTTCATACAGAACATTATTATTAGTGGTGTAAATGTATGGTGAGTTATTCCGACTGGACTCACTAGTTATGTCGTATAGGATCAAAAAAACGATAGAACCAACGCGGTACCAGAAGTAAAATATTAGCATTTTGCCGTGGACAACTTCACAAATTCAAAGGACGCGGCCGTATTCTGTAATTTGCATATCAAAAGTGTATCGTAGCTTTTTTTAGCTTCGTGATATGAAACCTTCTTTGATGAAAAAATGCAGGGATCAAAAGAGGTTGCAAAGAAAAAATGCATTAAAGGATAAAGAGCCAGAGGGCCTCATCTTAAAAATCATTTTTAATTATACAGGAGTCGCATTTTAATGATTTTTATGTAGATTTTTTGTAAATATTTCTCCAACTTATTTTGATTTGACATTGTCATAAAACTAAACAAGTTGGAAAGTATAATAAACTGCCGCTAAACATCACTAAAAAAGGCGAGACGCCGAGAACCTGATGCCTTGTAAAATAGGCAAGCGTGGTTAAGGCTCTCGGGAAGCATACGTAGTATATATGGCCCACTGAGGGATCGTTCCCACCTCCACCCGCGACTGTTATAGGAGTCCTTGGGGGACTCTCTATGTCAGTCACGCTATTTTATGCTGGACTTTAAAAATTTTTCAAATGCAAATTGCATAAGCAAATTGCGGGGCCAAAGTTTCCAAGTGAAGTTAAGTCAAGAGACCGACAGCATCGATCAAGTCAAAAAAGAAAATCATGATGCCCGCCACCCTTACGACCCCTCAGTGTCTCCGTATCGAAATTATCTTTTTTTTGTCTTTATTAATGCACACAAACGTACAAATCAAGAAAACAAATTAATACAGTCAAACAAAAATTGTGCCGTAAAAAGCTCAAAAACAATACAAAAGAACATAAGAAAAAGGTGTATAAAAGAACATGGTAGAAAAAACATCGAGTAACAAGTCACCCAAGGAATGGATTCCGACAACGAGACAAAAGTGGGATCCCCGACTCAAAGCACCCCCGTGGGGAAAGGACGGGCGCAAAAACACCGACTTCACCTCTAACCCACCAAGGAGCAAGGCACAGAGACGGCAGCCCGATAGTATATGGCCTTGGTATCTACGGCGGATGACAGTAGATACCAAGGGTTGCTGTATCCGTTGCTTTCATATTGTTGAATGCGGCGCCCGCTACTCCAAGCCGCACTCCCAATTCTTTCTGAACTCTACCGTTTTCTGTCATGTACGCTCCTAGGTATTTGAAGCTCTCGACCCTTTCGATGACTTGTCCCGACAACGCCAGGGAGATCTGGGCATCTTGACACGAGGTGTTTACACATGGGTTTTGATGGTATTGATTTTTAATCCCATGCACGTGAAGTGCCAATTTAGCCTATCAACAATAACTTGAAGACCCCGACTGAGTCGTCAATATGGACGGCGCGGCACGGCGTCATCAGCGTACTCCAGGTCACAGAGCCCTTGGGAAGGGGAGATTGATTAATATAGGTTACGTAATTTACAAGATTTAATGAAAGTTCATTCGAAACTAGAAAACTAGAATACCGAAAAATGTTGATAGACTCCTGCTGTTTTCAATTAGAGTTGTTTTATGCAAATAGGTAAAGTCTAAACAGTATAATAAAGGCTACCCGTAGAGGACAAATTTAAACATTTACATAGATCGTATACTTTGCCCGATTACCATACTTAATTGCCCAAGCGGTATACGGCCAATATGGAGCCCTATCAAACTTATTTGTTGACAGAAAGTTAAGAGAGGCTGAGTTTTTAATTAATTTATTAAGCCATTGTTTGCAATATAAATTATTTAGGTATCGGTTAAGTTTCTTAATAGCATTCATGAGGGCTAATTAGATATTACAGCTTAGGAAAATTTAAGATTTATAAAGAGGGTAAATGAAAATCTTTTTACATACATAACCAAGTTATCTTAAAAATACTCCTGTTATAAAATTATAAATATAATTTGATATGTTCACTAGGTTAAAATACTAAAATCAATTAATATTAATTAGTTATGATAACAAGTATATTATATTTAAACGAATTCGTGTTCTGGGCATATTTTAAAGTAATTTGATGACAAGAAAGTAAAAGTAAGTTGTACTAAAGTGAAATTAAAACCTAGAGAGCCTTTGCGGAATGAAATTAATTCAAGTACAGTAGTGGCATTAATTGTGGAAACTTTTAGTAAAATTAGAATTCCTTGTGTGATTTAGTAAAAAAATCTGTTCCTTTGCACTAAACGATTAGTTTAATATTTTTATTTTATTACTTTGTGTTTCTACTTGATATTTAACGTATTTTAGAAATGTATTTATTGTTAAATTTTTTATTAAAAAAATAATACCTGAGTGTCGCCGAGGCCATACGATTTCTAAGTTTGCACTTATGTGCACAAGCAATACAAATAGCCACATCTTCTAAATTAACCTATAACAGGGGGCATGGGATTTTTGCACCCACCAATCAGGAGGGTTTTAGCAACAGTTACAAATAATTTCATAATTATTTTTAGTCAGCTATTGTTTTTGAAGTAGAAAAGACCTGCGCCACATGAATTGAAGTGCAGTGAAAATATTAGTATGCTTAAAATAATGTTTCTTGCAATCACAACCATGCTAATATATAAAATAACAATTTGTAAGCGTAATAGTACGAATTCATAATACCAAAGCAGTCATATTTGGCTTTGATTGCAATTAAATCAAAAAAATTACACCAAAAGTTTCCACAATTAATGCCACTACTGTATACTGATGCATGATGGTACAAAAAAATATCTTTAAAAGTACGTATTTCTTGTTTTCTTTTAGGGTAAATTATTTTTTCCCAGACGATCATAACTTCATATCATCATAACGTATCCAAAAAATAATAATTTAAACCAGGCCAAAACCAATTGGGAACTAATTACATTTATAGAAATTTCTTGTCTACAGGTATAAAGGTTTTGGATTCCAATGAAGCCTGACAGAGTCAAAGGATACATGAAAAGGATACGTTTTGTAAAGGATGTGCGTTAAAAGTTTATTTTGGGTAAATATTTGGCTTAAACCTTTCAAAATAAGGCTTTGCCAACTAAATGTCTAGGTACATAGGTAATTAATGAAGATTCCAAAGGTATAAAAGAGAAAATGAAAACTTTTGAAATAGTTTTAACTTGTATGAATAATAGAGATAATAATTAAAAGCTGTTTAACAGGAGATAATTGAATCAAAAATTTCATGCCTGCACAATTTTAAATTTGATACTTTAAAAATAAATCGACCGATTAATTCATATCATTTTTTTCATTCATTCTACTACTACTACTAATCTCTCTTATCCGCACCCTATGGTGCATAGGGCACTGCATTGGTACACCAAGTGCAGTGAATATTGACAAGGTGATCAGTCTTCTTATTCTTATTCTAGGCGGGGGTCAGGGCATTTAGCTCCTGACGTCACTGAGATCTTTGTGACAATTCCACTTAAGTTATGTTAGTCCTCATTCTTCTAGCCTGTAGCTTTGAGGAGGGTGTGGACTAGCAAATCCAATGTTCCTCCTCTAGGTTTTTGAAAAACTGGGCCACTAGGAAGGTCCCGTATCATCTGGCCCGATAATCGAGAATGTTACTTCTCTTTTGATGACGCAGTCACATAGGTCTTAAGCAAATTTATTGTAAAAACTCCTAGGGAGCATTGGATTAAACAAAAAAAAAAAAAAAAAATTCTATGTAACGTTATTTTTATAAATAAATTTTAAAAAATAAAAAAATGTATATTAAAACGGTCATCTATATAGCCACACTTGGTGTTCCAATGTGGTGCCCCATGCACCATTAGAGGGAATATAAGAAAGCAGTAATAGTAGTTCTTCTGTAACTGCGTATATCACTTTGATTTGATTTGTCACTGTAATTTAAACATAGTTTAGTTTGGAGTTTAACTACATTCTGAGAACTAGAAATTCCCTTGCTGTGTAAATCCGATAAACTCCGTTTAAATTTCATGCAAATATGCGATCCCTCACTAAATATGCACATATCTACATATATTCAAAGGAAACTAGTACATTACTAACAAATTTAAATTCTGCTAAGTTTATCTTCGACTGTATGTATTATTTATAATGTTATGGACGTAAATCGTAGTAGCTACGATGTAGCATTCCGGCCGTTAGTTCTACGTAGATCCCGTTACGCCGTTCTACGATAACGCAAACGTAAAACATACTTAGTGTCGTTATTCGTTATAATGTATTCACACATCGCCAACGCAACAAAGCAAGGTATTATGCAATTTTTAGTTGCAATTGAATGCATTCATGTCAGCCTAATTTACGTAAGGGTAGTTTTAGTGCTATGTAGTGCAGTACTAGCACAAACAACATTCAGAAGCTCATATCGTTGTTTGGTCAGTGATTGTACAGAGTAAAAAAAACAATAAAAGTAATAAATAGTAGAACCGGTTGCGGTTTAGTGCTTGATTCGAGGACTATGGATTAGAATCTCTAGGTTCAAATCCCACTTTAGCACAACTTGTTTCCTATATTTTTTTGCACAGTTATTTCCGACTATTTAAAAGCAGCCCGAAATGTCTATATTTGAGTAGGTATATCATTAGAGCTCAAATGTTTCTTTTTACTACAAATTTTAAAAAATAATTCAAAAAGGTTCTGACAGACAACTTTTAAGTGTGATGTTGTACGTTAGGGTGTGTCGTTTTTTTCAATTTTCGAATACAGAAACGGTATAGGTCTCAAAAGTTGCGCTTTACTCTAAAAATAAGAAAACACTTTTTTTTTATTTAAAAAAAATCGTCTTTGGTTCGCTAAAATGCCCCAAAGTTTTGAAAATTAAAAAAAATACTACTTTTAAAATATTTTCCAAATAACTTTTTACTGCTAGTTTTGTATTTGTTCATTCTTTTTTTTTGTATATTATCCATTGGTAGGTTTTTAATAGTGTAAAACAACCATTTAAAAAAAAAAGTTAAATTCTTTAATTTTTGTGCCAAACAGACTAATTTTCATTTTTAATAAGTTTATCTTACGAACAGTACATTAAAAAAATCTTAAGTAATTTAATTTTCTGTGTATTTTGTGAACTTTTTTTGACAGTCCGAAGAAATAAAAATGAATAAATACAGAATGGTTTTTCTCCTAAATTTTTTTTTTCTCTGACCGATAATTTAATAATTTTTCAGAATTTGAATCCATTTTAGCGAGCCAAAGATATTTTTTTTATTTAAATTTTCTTTTCTTTTATTGATTCTGTATACCTAATACAACTTTTTGAGACCTACTACTACTACTTTCCCTTATCCGCACCCAAATGGTGCATAGGGCACTGCATCGGTACACCAAGTGCAGTGAATATTGATCATTTTTATTACACGAAGGTAGGATGATCTCTTACGCTTCAGAACCAGTCCAAGGTATCACACATGAAATATTAATATGAAAATCACATGTAAATAAATATTTCATGTTGACCCCCTACGGGAATCGAACCCGCGACCTCATGCACGGTAGCCAAATGCACTACCACTATGCTACGAGGCGGACTCGTATTTGAGACCTATATCACCAAAATAAAAAATAGTTTATTTTTTTACTATGGAGCGTGACACACCCTATTGTACGTGCCAAAAATTAATTAAAATGGTCGCGAGTTCGATTCCTGATGGGGTCAATAATATTAAATATTTATTTGAATGTGATGTTCATAAAAAAATATTTCAGATGTGATACCTTCGGCTGGCGCTGACTGATCATCTTGCCTTCAAGTAACAAACGATCAAGATTCACTGTACTTGGTGTACTAATGCAGTGCCATATGCACCATTAAGTGCGGATAAGGGAGATTAGTAATACAAAATGGCTGTTTGGCCGAATTTAATGTGAGAAATTAAACGCACTTTTTATGAATTTACAATATATTTACACGATTGAAAAATTAAAAAATTAACACAAGAGTAAAATAATAATAAATTCACTGATTGGAATAATGTTCACGAAGAAAGCCTGGCACCGAAGAGGTCGTTCTTCATTATATATTGAATCAATTTATAGCCTCTGATGAAAAATTTTTGTGTAGTTTTAAATTCCAAATAATGTTGGCAAAAGATCATTTTGATTTCTCTTCTTCTTTGAATAAGCTGTAGGTAGGTTGGCACAAGTAGTTTCAGTACAAATAAAAATGAATTGTGTAAAATAAAGTAACAAAATAATAACAGTCTTTTTAAAAGAACTATAATTCCAAAGTTTGTACCAACCTAAAATCAGCTATCAAGATGTATTGTCCCGATAAAAATAAACGGCAAGGCTCAATGTGTTTCTGGGGAATATAAACTATTTCAAAAGCCTGAAAGTAAAAATACAAGTACGCATCGATTGTCGATACAAACCCTTTTTGTAGGAGTTCGTGCCTCAGAATAGGAAAAAAACTACAATGTTAGTGAATAGAATTTGTACTTCAGGGTGGAAGACTGAAAAATAATGTGAATTGACTGAAAATAGTGACACATGTTGATTTAAAAAAATAAAAAATAATTTAATTTTTTAAGAGACATACGCATGTGAATTTTAATTTTTCATTAAATTTCTCCTATCGTTAAAATAATGTTTCAGTTAATAAATATTTGTTTTTATATTTTTTATTTAATTTTTTAAATGCTTGCAACCTTGGTATCTACTGTCATCCGGCGTAGGGCTGGCTAGGCCATATACTATGTATGCCTCTCGAGAGCCTTAACCATGCTTGCCTACTTTACAAGGCATCAGGCTCTCGGCGTCCTGGACGTCCGCTGATGTCTGACAATCCGTCGGCAGTTGGCGTCAGAGCTGCGGGAGTGGACCTGACCTGGGAGGATGCGCGGGAACTGGATCGCTTGGCTTTGAGGCAGTTTGTGGAATCCATATGCTCCACATAGGGAGTGGATATGGAATAATGATGATGATGATTTTTAAATCAGATTTTTTATAATACTAAATATGCAAAATATAATGGCAATATAAAAATGGTAGTTTTACAGAATAAATTATGATAACTCAGTACCTCTCTCGGAGGCTGAGTAGCGCAAACTTATTATAACCTTCATATTGTTGTCTCCTGTGCTTAAATATTCAAATTTCCCAACACGTACACCACACTCCACACACATACCACAATACAATATACACATTACATAACACAATCACTTTATATACTATTGTTTGCTCACTTCATGTTTTTAGAAATTTGTCTTGTACATTGTGCTGTCCAAGTAATTAGTTTAATGTTGTATATGTTACCTTGAATTGATCTTAGTTCATTGTACCTAACATATCACTGTGTGCGCAACATTAAAACATAAATTAATAATTAAAAAAAACGTATTTAGAGAGATAGGTCGTTTTACATTTTCGTTATTTTAACTCATATTTACCCAATATCTTAACATGACATTCTTACATTTAAACGTGCTTATATTTTGAACAAAAAAGCTTTTAAATCACAGTTCAACTTTATGCATAAATAAAAATTAAAAATACACACATAATAAAAATTTATTCCAAAATGAAAGTTTAATTTAGTATCGTAACATAATTTAGGGTGACCTAAAACTAGTAATAACAAAACAAAACATACATATCATATGTTGAACATAGGACCTCAAAAGTTATTATGTAAATATAATACTTAAGCCCTTGTAAGTATACTTTTTTCTTAAATTAGATCCACAACTCCTTGAAAAATAATCTCTGCGACTATTACATTACCTACAGCAAACAAACGCTTTGAGTGTTAATATTTCATTGTTTGCGATTGGAAAGATGAAACCAAACTAAATAAAAGATCGTATCTAATATCAAAGTTGAAAAGATAAAGGTCTTTTTAAATGGAAGGATTTAAAGGGTTTTATTCTAACACAAGACAAATATTAGGATTTTCCTAACATTTCTTTTGTTTTTACTTTCACGTACGAGTATGTTACTTTTTCAAAGAAAAGGCCTTCTGTTTTGTAGCGATCAAAAGTTTCATATTATTACGAAGAGAACTCTTTCATTAAATAATACGCCAGAAAAATATTTTCGTAAAAAAGTTTAATGAAATAATATAAACAGAAAAAATAAAAAATACTCAAGTTATATTGTGACTCTTTTAAAAATTGTATAATTCACTGCAAACTACTTTTTCATAATTAAAAAATTAAATTCACTACCTTAACTCAGCTAGATAATTCTTTTTACCGTCAAAATAATTAAAAAATGTGTTTTAAGAGCACACGAGTGCAATTCGGTAGCTTTCTTAAATAACGAAGTTAAAAAAGAAAAATCGTTTTAAAACTTGATTTAAGTACACCAGATTATCCAACAGATTTTATATTATTATTATTATTATTATTATGGAGATTTAAATAAGCGCCATTTTTGTGAGAAATCACACTCAAGGCGCGTATTATAGCGTGTATTATATATAGAGTACATCCAATTTTAAATATGATTTAATTAGTATGTGATACCTATATACAACAGGGTTAGTACCTATTCAAGAATTATCGCATGTAGATATAGATCGGTGAACTGAAGATATGTATGTGATAACTTTAGTAATACTAGCCCAGGTAATTAAATTTGATAGTTTTGACACTACTGTGAAGATAAGGTGAAAATTGATTAAAAAAAAAAATAAACAAAAATGGATTATACACATACACATAACATCTTCCTCCATTAAAAAATTATGATATTGTACTCTAAAACTTCATACTGCTACTACTGCTTTCCTTGTCCGCAACCCAATGGTGCATAGAATCTTCGTTCTTTTGAAATATTTTTAACATTGAAAATAGATAGACTACAAAATTTAGACCATCTTTAAAATATGAAATAACATTGTTTTTAACAAAAATTGATTTAAAAAAAGATTTTTTTTTCAAAATTTGATTTAAAAAATGTTGTGCTTTTTTTTATAATTATGGAAGACTACAAAGAAAAAGGGTACAAAATTGAGTTAATCTTTAATTTGATCAAATTCAGTAACAGTACCAAAAAATCTGTAACAATGCAAGAAGTATTAAAAAAATAATTAATTTTTAAAGCTTAAAAGAGAGACCGCGTGCTGAGAACTTGGTTGCTAGAGCGCGAATTTATTATATTGAGTTTTAGAATTGTATTTTTATTTATATGTTTTTAATTTATTTGTGCGCTAGGGTAATGTAAGTAAATGTATTGTGTTCTTTTGTTTTAGTTGAATATGTTTTTTATGCACCTACTGACGAGTTGAAAAGGGCAATGTAGGACATGTATATTTTTCTTTTATGTATATAGAAATTTACAAAAAAAAGGGTACAGCCAAACATTTTTGGTTGTCCATCTTTATATTTACCATAAAAAATCTCTGTATCTCTCATATCGAGAGTTTTAAATTTGGGACTAAAAAACTCATATCCACGTGTCTTATCTTTTTTTCCCCCAAAATAAGGTTTTATATGTCCATTCCTAGGAAGCAAATTTGACTATCTGTTGCCCGGGGGTAGGTTTTGTATTCAAGGTAAAGTAAATTGTAGACAAAAAGTCGTATAAAATATGAATTTGTTAGATATATCACTGAAAAAAGTTTTCCATTTTCCCCCATGTGTATATTTTTTTCTATTGACAAAACGAAACAAAGATTAGAAAAACTGGTTTATTGTGAAAGGCCCCAATATTGAAATTTTTGGGCTACGTTTAAATATGAAATTAATGTTGGAAGCACTCACTTTGTAGTTATTCATTATAAACTATTTAAATGAAAACACTTTGTTTTTTATCTACTTTTTTTATATTTTTTTATTAAAAACTCCCGACCGGTTTTCGAAAACAACACGTGTCTCTTTGTCAAGGGTACATTCTTCGAAACCGGTCGGGAGTTTTTAATAAAAAAATATAAAAAAATTAGTTAAAAACAAAGTGTTTTCATTTAAATTGTTTACGTTTAAATATTTGAAATCAACTGTGCCATTTCGCTTTCGCGAGAGACGAGCTTAGGTAGAGTGGGATTTGAACCTTGGGATTTTAATCCAAAGTCTGTAACTGTTACTACTAAGATAATAACCCCAAACACTGCATACACATGACATAACACAATCACTTTATGTACTATTGTTTGCTTACTTCATGTCTTCAGAAATCTGTCTTGTACATTGTGTTGTCCGCGTAATTGGAGTTATAATTGTAAATATTTCCTTAAATTGATCTTAGTTCATTGTTAACATTAAAATATAAATAAATAACTTGATACGATCACGACACGCAGTCGACGGACATAAATTCTGCAATCAACATCCTGAACACCGTAGTTTTACATACTTTGTATGTAAAGCTGACATTACGTTGTTTACATACGTAATCCGTATATTACAACGTAGTCAGAGTGTACCTACGTGTACGTTTAGTATTATCTACGTTAAGGAAGATAAATGTTTCACGTAGAACTCGGTTCACGACCACGTATCTAAGGAGTACTCTTCTTTGAAATACCAGCGTTGCAAAGGTAAGAATTTTAATTACCTCGAAATTTATGTATTTTCTTACTAATGACAATTCTTTCATACATTTCATTATTTATTATTTGAAAAAAAAGTACAGAGAAAAGTAGTTTTTTTTCAAATTCGGGAATATGGATATTCAAGTGTTTACAGGGCTTATGACCTGTCATTGCTGGGTTGAGATATAAATAATGAAATATATACCTATGTACCGTATGGGATAAATCCACATTTGTGTACAAGTATTTGAACACGCCCAAAAACTCCTGGTCTAAAAATAAGTAAAAAATATTGCAGAGTCATCTGCAGGCGATTACTAGTAATTAATTTAACTCGGCCAGAGTGTCAATTACAAAAATGAAGTAATTTGCTAATAAAATACTTAACTTCAATATCAATGCATAGATGGAGCTAGTTTACGCGCTTGCGAAAGGTTTTTGATTTCGTAACATAAATACAAAATCAAAAATGTTACCTGGTGTGGATATTCGCTAATAAGCAGAATAGGGAATGTTGTAGTACTTGCATACAAAAACTCTAGATCTTATCTTCGAACAAGAAATCACTAGAAGGGGCGTTTCTATACAAATTTTCTTAAAATAAAATATACGCCTCCTAGGGTTTATTTCATAACACCACTTATTACCAAATTCCACGGTCTAAAGACTCCAGCAATTAGGCTTATACATGAAACGTATGACTTCTAGTGATGACTTAGATGTCTATGGATGACGTAGCAAGTGACGTAGTGGGTAACAAGACACCTCAGACACGGTAGTATTTTTCAAGTATGGAATATCACTTCCCAGAAATTCTTTGCCAAAGCCTTTGGTGTGTTTTTGCAGTTCTGGTTTTTGATATCCGGATTTTTTTTTGCAAATCCAGAATTAAAAAGGACTTTCATTTATTATACCTTAAAATCGCACAAATTTGAAAAATTAACTAAGCGTGCTTAGTGACGATAATTAAACCTGTTAACTCGGTTTGTGAACAACAATATTTCTGGAAGTTTCCAAGACCTACAATTTGTAGCTCAAAACTTTAACTACCGTTCATATTTATACGTAAATATTTATTTCTTTAAGTAAGGTATTAATTACTTATTATCACGGTACAAATATGCTGTTTCTTGGTTTCAATTTATCTTTAATAATTATCATGAATATAATTAACAATGTGAAATTGTTTTACTGAATAAAAGTTATGCGATTTCCATTCTGTAAGAAATTATTTTCTAAACTAAAGAACGCGTCCTATTTGCTTTGTTTTTTGGGATTAGTTATGTTTTTTGTCTTCGATGAATTAACAATGACCGTGAAAAACTACGCACATGTTTAAGGATAACGTCCATTAAATATTTGGACTGATTAAAAACCCAATGGTTTTTTGTAACCTCAATCATCATCATCATCATCATCATCATCATCATCATACCATATCCGCTCCCTATGTGGAGCATATGGATTCCACAAACTGTAACCTTAAACTACTCTGAAAAAGAAATCTTATTAAAATAATAATTACTGTGCACGTTGTTGATGCTTTTATTTAGCACCTACTTTTAAGAGAAATATTAATTACTAAGTAACCTTTTTTTAGTAGGTATATAGGGAAAATAAGAGTAATCATTATTATCACAGTTAAATAAAGGTAACTAAGCCGATTAGGCTTCATTGAAAATTGTATTAAAAAATTGAAATTTTTGCAAATATCTTCAAGATCGCAAAGATTTCGTGAATGAAAAAAAATTGATTAAAATATCTTAAATACTTACCTAATACCAAACTATTTTCCATTGTATTTATATAAAATATTATTACCACATTCATTGACTCCAATAAACTATCAACCTATTAAATAACCAAACTACTACTATCTAACAGATGCGAACTGAATATACTCGTACATGTTCTAGAACTTTTAATCAAGTGTACATAAATGCTTATAAAAACTAAAAACCATAAAATTAAATTAGGTAAATCTTCGCAAGGTTTTTCGACTGCATAAATCGTAAGAATCAAGTTGTTTTCTAAAGCTCTTTGTCTTCATACAATCATATAAATTTTATGAATTGTATTTATAAATTGAGTTATCAGAATCACCCTTAGAAAAATTGGAGCTAAGAATAGTTGATACTACAGTCGTAATTCAATTATTGGTGAAAGTCGAACAACAGGAAATATCCTGGTAATAAAGAGTCATCCTGACATTTGATGAGTATTAGATTTGCCAAGTTCCGAGTGGCGTGTGTGAAGATAGTGTGTCCCATCGATAATGCAAGTTCTAGCTATGTAGGTTCGCCTATCTGCGTCCTTTATTATACATGGAAATCGATTCGTGAGCAACAGACTGCTAAAACGTGTACGGGAAAAATAAATCACAGTTTTCACGAAAGGCAACGTGGAAACAGAGTAAATATACGAGTATACAAGAACAGAAGGGAAAAAGGCTCTTTATTTTCTCTTGAAAATGTGTTTCAGTTCTTTTAATCAATTAAATTTTATAACACATGTTTTTCCTTGCCATAATCAAATATACCAATACATCATTTTGTATTTTTTTCACAGTTAAATTCTAAATTAATCATTATTGATACAGAGAAGCTGTGGATACGAACTTTCGGATTATCCAGGAGATAGCAATGTCTCAACATATCGTCGCCGTTCAGGCAAAAGTCACCACCCTAAATACACCATTTTGAGAAATCGCGATTTTAAAGTTTGAAGGCCAAGGAAAAATCAGATTTTGATGTTTTAGAGATTTTTTTTTAACACGGAATAATTTTTGCATCTTAAAGAACGTTGCATCTTAAAGAACGTAATTTTTACGCTTCTAATGGCATATTCAACTCTCAAAACTGTCATTTTCAGAGTTAGTGACTTTTAATAATAATTAAAAGTTTACGTGTACAGAAATGAATTGGGAAGAACCCAATATTTATTTTTGATTTTAAAAAATTGATCGAAAAATTACAATATGAAGGGAATTTTTTAAAATTTTTACGATTTGAATTTTTGCGGGTTTGAAATAGCACTTTTTCAAAATCGCTCGCAAAATCCGCCATTTTTGGCGCGCAATATGCGGTATGAAGCAAAGGCAAAGGGGTAGCGTGTGACGTCACAGCATATAGTGCGCTCACTACGGAATGAAAAATACACGCCTTTCACGGTGGACGGGAATGACGTCATTAGCCAATAAACGGGCGTTTTTAACATGCGTAGAAAAAAATGCTACCAAAACTTCATGGTTGGACCTGCTGGTCTGTTTATGACAGGACGTGGAATTGAGTCATTACAGCGTGGATTTTAAAAAAATATGGATCTTCAAAAAAATTCGTGTTTTTTTCTTCTCAGACTCTGACGCGCATTTAAGATGCGTAGAAAATATAGCAGGCAGCACACCATTTCCATTTGCTGAAGAACAGCTAATATGATTATCAGCCACGTGACGATTATATAAGGAACTGGTTGAAAAGCATAAATTTATAAATGAAAACAAATTTTTTGATCATTGTGTTTTATATCGTTGGAAATGTAAAAATATATCTGTCCGACTTTAATATATTTATAACGTTTTTTAAAAATCATTATTCATGCTATCGGGAAAACCCCTATTGTCCTGATTTCCTTTTTCAGAACTTACTGTTTGATTGCGCCCAAAAATTTAAAATTCCGTATAAAAATTTTTTGCGCCTCTTAGAACAGAATAAAATACTTTAAATTATTTTATACTTTAAATTTTTAACGTTTTTTAAGGTTATTCATGCTATCGGGAAGAACCCTATTGTCCTGATTCCTGTTTGATTGCCGCCCATTTCGGTTGACTGATAATTGCCTTACCTTCCAGCCCGCGCGGGATGCGCCGCCCGGCCCGCGCCGCTCGCCGCCCCGCCGCCGCCGCCCGCCGCGCCGCCCGCCGCGCCGCCCCGCCGCGCCGCCCGCCGCCACGCACGCCGCTGAGCGCGACATGGGCGCGCCCTAGAGCGGTGGCGCGCGGCGCCCAATATGACCCTCCCCTTCCTAGCTGCGCTACTGGTTTTACAAACGAGATTTGCTGGTAAGATTTCATAATTTTTTATTTTTGATATGAAAGTAAAAATCGCGAGTTGCACAGAAGAGTGTTGAGCCAATTCTGCTTGAAATTACTTAAGGGCATACTCCACCACGTGATTCGCGGCCGCTTTCCCATACAAACGTATTCTTTGTTTTTTTTCCATAGAACTTAACATTAGAGCAAAGATTTTTTCATACACATACTGACCAGATGCGAGTTTGCATCGTTTTATTTTTTCGAACCTTTATGTCTCCTTTAAAAAAATTAAAATTTAAAACCCTTTAAGAAATCATGAAAAATCCTTAGTAAAATAGAAACACTATTATAGACTCACTAGACAATGTCATCTTTTTTATAATTTAGCACCGTCAAATAATTATTTAAAAAAATATTTTATAAATCGTAGTTATGCGAAATTCAATGAATACTGTAGTTGTCTTGACATTTTTAACATCAGACTACCCAATTTCAAATTAAAATTATTTGAAATCTTATAGACTGTAAAAGGTAATCCTATTCCTATTCCCAGTCATCTCCTTTTCCTTTTACCTATCCCTATCATCCTATCATCCTATCCTTCCCTCATAACTCTTTATTTTTATTACTTATATTTCTTTTCTCTATCTTCTTTGAATTGTATACATGTGAAAAACTATAATTGGTAATCATGCTTTTTTTTTTATACTACGTTCATGTATCGATACTGTTGTTTTTCCTATAAATAAATAAAATAAAATAAAAAATAAAATAAAATACCTTACCTTTGAGAATAAGTGTCTGAAAAGGATTCTAGGCATTAGGTGGTTAGACTTCATAACTAACGCTGAAGTTAGGGAACGGACGCAGCAACCTCCAATAACTGGAGTCGTGAAGATGCGGCGTTGGACCTGGCTTGGGCATGTACTCCGGATGCCTTGGGAGAGCCTGAACCCGAGCTGCCTCTTCTTTACGCCTGCAGGATCCCGCCGTCCTGGCAGACCGTCAATGACCATCCTACGGATGTATTCGGCGGAGCTGATGGATGCGGACCTGACGTGGGAGGAGGCGAGAGTGCTGGCTGGTGACAGGGTCTCCTGGAGGGATCTAGTGATGTCCACATGCTCCACATAGGAGCGAACGCGGCGAAAGAGGAAGAAGAAGAAGAAGAAGAAAACCTTATGTTTAGTCTACTAATACACAAGTTCTTAATGAAACTTAGTAAGAGCTGAAAGGTACATTGACATGTTAGCACTGTGTTATTCTAGTTGAAATTCGATTTATTGGGCCAGACGGTAAACAGTTGACGTATTCCTCGCATAATAAACTTTGTCAAACAATCGCAAAGTCAATGAATACATATTATAATTTTAACTGATTTCGGAGAACAGAACGCTGCCATGGGAGTAATTAAATAATTAAATAAAATCCACACTTTCAATTGATATTCTTCGTTAAATTCCATTCATCATACCATATCCGCTCCCTGTGTGGAGCATATGTAATCCACAAACTGCCTCTAGGCCAAGCGATCGGCTGCCAGCTCCCGTGCATCCTCCCAAGTCAAGTCCACGTCCCGCAGCTCTGACGCAAACTGCCGACGAATTGTCAACAGTGGACGACCAGGACGCCGAGAACCTGATGCTTTGTAAAATAGGCAAGCATGGTTAAGGCTCTCGGGAGGCATACGTAGTATATGGCCTAGCCAGCCGAAACGCCTTCGCCGGGTGACAGTAGATACCAAGGGTGGCTGTTTCAGTTGACTCACCTCTGTGTTCCTTACAAAGTCAAACCACCGCACACCTAAAATTCTTCTAAGACACCTATTCTCAAAACTCAGAAGTCTGCTATCTTGGGCCCTGGTTAGGTGCCACGATTCACAGCCATAGAGGAGAACAGGTGTGATGCAGGAGTTATTAAGGCGGATTTTTTTTTTAAACCGAGTAAACATCTGATCTCCAGACAGCTTTCATACTGTACTCCAAGCCGCACTCCCAGTTCTTTCTGAACTCTGCCGTTTTCTGTCATATACGCTCCCAGGTATTTGAAGCTCTCGACCCTTTCGATGGTATAAATATAAATAATAAATGAATAAGACTTCTTGTACAAGCCGTATTATTCATATCATTGTATAAGTCGTGGACAACTTTTTTGATGTCCCCAGAAATTTATTTTGTACATTGTAGATATTTCATGTGTAATATCTTGGAATGGCAGTGAAGCGTAAGACTGATCATCTTACTTTCATGTTTAATTTATCAAGAGACACTACACTTGGTGTTCCTATTCACTGCCCTATGCATCATTAAGTGTGTGTATAAGGGAAAGTAGTAGTATTATACATAGCTCTGTAAGCATAACATTAAAATATAAATATTTTTTTTTTTATAAACCTTGAAAATATTATTGGCTGAATCTTTAGACATCTTCTAACGGATCAAATAAAAATATGAAACGGTTATTGAATTATCATTCTGAATGTATAACATTTTATTACGAATTCTGAATAAAAATAAGTTCTCTGTCTTATTCAGAAAATTTATTTTCATTCAAAATAAAACACGATTACTCGACGACAAAACTCTTGGGAATATCCCAAAAACTTTTCAGTTATTCCAACTTGAAAACCTGTGTTAGGTATTACTCTGTATGCAAATCCTTTGACAATACTTCCTTAGACAAACAATTTAAAAATATATATTTTTGGGTTTTTAATATAATAAAATCAAATAATACAACCACTAGAATCCAACAACATATATTAATGTATTACTTACAAATAACCAAATAGAAAACAAATTCAGCTGGATCGTCTCTCTAAGATGCTTTAAACTCCTCAGAATAGTTTATACACCGCGTTACAAAACTTGATGTACAAGCGGGAAAAATTACAAATGTTATGTTATGAATAATCACCCTCCGGAGTTTCGCCGTCTCATAGTGTAACACGGTGTATAATGTCGCTTGGTTACTTTTCCTTTCAATCGTAGCGTCGATGTGATTAATTTTTCGAGATTTTGTGTCATTCAATAAATTTGGACTATTATTTTTAAATTTTCGTCCACCTGGTGGCATGCCGGTCGCGGGTCGAAAAATTTATTAACCTGTGATTTTCATATTCAAATCTCATGTGTGATACCTTGGACTAGCGTTGAAGCGTAAGACTAATCATCTTGCCATTATGCTGTAACAAATTATCAGGATCACTGCACTTGGAGTACCAATGCAGTGCCCTATACACCGTTGGGTGCAGATAAGGGAGGGTAGTAATAGTATTTTTAAAACACTAAAATTTCTAACGCTGGCCTCAGGTTCCGCCCCAAGAGAATGATTTTAACTATTAAAAACATTCGACCAAATAATTTTATTAAATTGCATAGCTTAGTTTTGGTGCATTCTGTTTTAATCATGATTTCGTGAACCACAAAATTGCATTTCTGCATGCGGGTTTTCTTAAAGGTTAGACTTAACAACGTTTCAATTATAAAGCGCAGTCAAGCCTTAAATTGACAGAAGAGGGATGAATGAAAATTGAAAGCACTAGAGATGAGATTTAGACGTCAGCGTTGGCGCTGTGACGCCGGCGTTTGCGTCGCATCGTGTCCATAAAGTATGATGGAAAACAGAATACAGATTAAGGGTATAAGAGGGAAGTGCAAGACTTGATGGATCCTTAAATTTAGCTTCCGTTAGTCCTGCATTTTGTTTAAATGTCACGTTGCCTTCTGACTATCAATTTTCGCTGTGTATCTATACTTTGGCACCATATTAACGTGTAAGCAATGTACTCGTACCATGTATGTATTGAAAATTGGTGAATTGCAGGCAAATAAAACCCGTATGATGACATAAAACAATGTTATGTGTTTACTATTTTTGTTTATTCTATAGGAATATAAATTACACTCCCCGATTTCGGGAGTAAAGTTCTCCTATCGACTAGCAAAAAGACAATTAATATCATAGAATACAGAAAAATGCAGTACTTAAGTATCTAGACACAATTGTAACATAAACATTGATAAATAGAAGAAATATCTTGAAACTGTGGTGATGGTAAAATACTAATAAGTATATCCAGTGAATATAAAAAATGTCTGTTAAGTAGTTACCGCTTAATGTAGTGAGTAAAACAATAAAGTTCCTCCGAGTTCCTTTATAATATAATATATTTTGTAATAGTGAAATAAAAGTCAACAAAACTTGTTTTCATACTGTTTAAATATGAAAATGTTTTCATTCATATTTATGTATAATTGCTGGAGGGCGATGCTTGCGCAGAAACTGTCTGTAAAACTGTGCGATCAGTGTGTATTTTACACTTCCGTACAGATTTTCATCCAGTTTTCGCTTTATACGGGACAGTTTGCAAACTGCACAATTAATCGTCCCGTATAAATTGCGCTTTACTTATATTTTTCTCGCACTTGAGTTATAGAAGAAACTTTCTCCAGTAGCAATATATTAGTATGTGAGATATCTTGGACTGGTACTGAAGCCTATGACTGATCATCCCAGCGGTGGGCTGCAGGGGGCTCGGAGGGGCTCGCGCGAGCCCCTTGTTAAATTTGACTTGCGAGCCCCTTGTTAAATTAAGAGAAATTAATATTCTCAGATCAAATCGGTACATAAATGCAATTTCAATTTCAGTGATGGTTCAAATGTATTATGAAACCTCAAACTTTGTTGCCTTTTGAAATTTCTCGAGAAATATATTTATTAGGGTTCTGCGCAATAAAAAAGCCTGCCCATTTTTTGTCTATATGTATAGTGTTACAATTGCCTGCAATCGCCTAAAATGCTTTAAAACGCGACGTTTGAAAATATCTTGGAACACTTCACTATTGAAATCTGAGGTAGGTAAGTACATTTGCAACTAATATTAAATATTAGATTAGTTGAATTATAAAATTTTCTACCGTAAAAAAACAAGTCATATCTATATTTTGTCGTTTGATGTGCATATTAAGTATTTTTAATTGTTTTTCATTTATTATGTATATAGTGTTTTGGATAGTTAGAACAAAATGATACACCTCCCCCCTCCACCCATCCCACGAAAACCCCCCTCCCAACAACCTCCCCCCGCGAGCCCCTTGTTAAAAAATTGGCAGCCCACCCCTGGATCATCCTACCTTCATGTAATAAAAAAATGTTAAGATACACTGCACTTGTAGCGAAGCAGTGCCCTATGCACCATTGGGTGTAGATAAGTGAAGGCCGTAGTAGTAGTTTAGCTATATTAATATTCCATAACAAATACTGACAAGAAGATGTAAATATTTTCTTCCGGAAGGAAATGTTAACGAGAAGAAAATGAAATACTTCGAAGCTTTTGACTACCAGATTTTAATGTTTCAATAACCTTTTTGATACAAAATGCCTAAAACATCATTCCCATCTGCCACCATTGAAATGACTGGCAAAGGCTTTACACAAACCATAACAATAGTCTAAATACGGAAACAGAAAGCTTTCACGGAGTCAGAAAAGCTTTTTCATCTTTCCATAATAATAAAACCGATGATTCTTTATATTATTTTGCTTTGGAGAAATATTTGTAATTTTCACGATTTTAACGACACGAGTCTGTTTTCAATTTAGCCAGCCTTTGTCGTTTATTTATTTATTGGTAAATTCGGCTAAATGGTAACGTATCGAAACTTCTTACAAGCTCCATCTCTTAAGAGAATAAACTACTATACTAGTTTTAAGATACATATATTTTGAAAGGAATATCAAATAAAAAAATGAATACAATTTTTTTTTTCAATTTTTTTAAATATTATTTATTGCCTTTTACATAAAGACGTAAAAATCAGTTTTATAAATACAATACTATCATTTTTATAAATATTATTGTGTATTACTATTTTTGTTACTGTTATTACTAATATTCCAATCATCTTTCATTTAAACTAGTCATAATTTCGGTTCAATTGGTTTATTTTAATTTCGTTTGACAGCAATTGTTTAAAAATCGAGTTTGATTGAAATATTTACAGGTTTATGGAGTCCTATAAAATAAATGCCAATTCAATCAAAAACATTGATTCCAGATTATGTTTTTCCCGTGTTTATGCATGTTTGTGAGCTTTGTATTTCCGACGTTTTTGCGATACATTGCAGTATCCATCTTCAGGGCTGATGTAAGATTATAGTATAGTCTAATGCATATTTAGGTGTGAGGAGTTTGTACCGTGTCGCGATAATCTGTATTCCGAAGGCCGTATAAACATACGATCTTTAACATTGATAATGTTAACTACTTATGTACCTTTTTCGCACCATTTGGTGCATAATGCATTGCATTAAAACACAGAGTTTGGTGAATCATGATCTTTCGTAAATTAAAAGTAACTTGCAGCGCCATCAAAGATCACATTTGAACCGGGTTGTGGTCTAGTGGTAGATTTGAGGATTCCGGATTAGAATCTCTAGGTTCGAATCCCACTACAGCACAACTTGTTTCCTGCTTTCTGGCACAGTTATTTCCGACTATTTGAAAGCAGCCCGAAATTGAAATATTTGAGTTTATTTCATAGAGCTCAAATGTTTTAAAAAATAAAAAAAAAACATTTTTATGCAAAAAATTAAACGCCTTGCTAATCGTCATAATTTCCTATTCATATTATCATAACCAAGTAATAATATTAAATCGTATCCCGCAAAATCCTCCCCTTAGGGAAATGCTCAACTTAATTTCATCCCAATCAATAAAGCATTTCTTATCCATTTGATTGATCAACTAATGTCCGTCTTGTGTTTCAGTAACCTACTGAAACCGCTGAAATTCAGGCAGACAAACCACTGAAGTTCTGAAATCAATACTCGATGAATCAATAGAACCTTTACGTGTGTACTGACCGTATAACTTACTTCAGAATATATAAAAAGGTCTGTATTCAGTCGATTGACTGACTTTTTTAAGGGTAAAAATGATATATTGGTAAGTTATAACACGGATTTGTAGTTCATTGGATTCTTGGAAAATATTATGAGTTTTTTTATTAGTTGACTTTCACAATTTCTAAGAATACTCATCATGTTATCATCACGATTTTAGTAGAAAAAGTCATTGTTTATCTAAACTACGCTAAAGTAGTTTTTACGCTTTCTTCAGAAAATAATTTTAAGCGTCTAGATTTTTTTTTTTTTTTGAAATACGCAAATATTTCCATTTTGGAGCTGCTTTCAAATAGTCGGAAACAACTGTGCCAGAAAGCAGGAAACAAGTTGTACTGAAGTGGAATTCGAACCTAGAGAATTTTCAAATTGGGAACAAAAAGGTCTGAATATCGATGGGGAGCGGCTTCATCACCTGAGATTCGCAGATGATATTGTCCTCATATCCAAGAGCCTTGATGAGTTGACTAGGATGATTGAAGACCTAAAGGTAGAATCGGCTAAAATTGGACTCAAGATGAACGTAGCAAAGACGAAATTGATGACAAACGTTAACACAAATGGAAAAATTCTACCTGTGTAAAAAGTCGAAAACTATGTTTATATTTGTCACAAAATCACCGTCGGCAGAGACAATCAGACCAGCGAGGTGAAAAGGAGGATAAATCTCTCTTGGGTGGCTTTTAAAAAGCTAAATTCCACATTCCGAAGCTCCATTCCCAATTCAATCAAGACTTGAGTTTTCAACCAAATGCATTCTACCCGTCCTGCTTATGGCGCGGAAACAATGACTCTGACCAAGCAATCCTCCCATAAATTGCAAGTTGCACAGAGAGGACCATGGAGAGAATTAAGCTTGGAATAACATTAAGAGACCGAAAAGGAACGATTGGATCCGACGCAAGACAAAGGTCTGCAACGTGATGGAGCAAATTGCTTGGTTGAAGTGGAAATGGGCCGGTCACATAACTAGAATGACGGAAGACAAATGGATGAAACGCGTTCTGGTGTAGAGACCGAGAAACCAGAGGTCTCAAGGACGTCCACCGATGAGATGGGTGGACGACATCAGGAAGTCTGCTGGAAGACAGTGGAAGTGATGAATTAGTTTTAAAATTCAATGCGAGAGTGCATTTTTAGGACATAAATATAATAGGTATATGATTCAGTATTATAAGAATAACAGGGAAAAAATATAAATAATATAGATTAAAGTTTTAAAGTATAATAATACTTATGTACATTGACATCGAAAATTTTAACGTGTAGGTACTGCCCGATGGGAGTCAGTATGAAATATTTATTTATATTATTGATATCTCAACAGAGACAGAGAAACTCTGGAAACGAATGTGGGTTATCTAGGCGTTTACAGGCTTATGACCTGTCATTGGCTGGGTTAAGTGGCCACTTGATGTATTACAACATTCCCCATTCCGCCCATCATCTGACAACCATGTATGACAAATTTTTCAAAATATTCAAAATATTTCAAATTTTTTAAAATATCATCTGAAAACAGTGTATGACAAATTTTTCAAAATATTCAAAATATTTCAAATTTTTTCAAAATATCAGCCCAGCATGGGTATAATCCAGTAATTTGTCTACAAGTATTTGTACTCATTCAAAATGTTGTTGTTATTTATTTATAAATTATTTTCACATAACGTTTCATATGTGATACCTTAGACTGGCGCTGAAGCGTAAGACTGATCATCTTGCCTTCGTGTAACAAATTAACAAAAGTAACTGCACTTGGTGTCCTAATTCAGTGCCGCATGCACCATTAAGTGCGGATAACAGCTAAAACTTAATTAATATAATTCCTGTCAACGACAACTCATTAGTTGAAGACATTACCTAACAACGTTATCCTATTGATTGAGTCGGCATTTATTTAATAGAACTCCATATCTTATTATTTAAATCAATCTCGGTTTTGGTTCCATTTATTTATTTTTATTAATCGACAGCTGTTTCGCTTTTTCTCATAACCTCAGAACAACGATGTGCAGAAAGAAAATAAATTCACGAAAAGAATATGATTTTTCAAACACTGCAGTGGATTTAGAATATTTTGCCTGCTCCACACAGGGAGAACAAATGAATGGAGTGTGACAATAATTATTGTGGTTTATATAAAGCTTATTGGATACATACATACTTGATAATGTGCGAACAACCAATATTCATTATTTTAAGTATCAAGGAACTTTTATTTATTTTTTTTTTTTCATTTATTTAGGAAACAAACAGTACATTAAAATAGTAACATTTGTGATGATAGTAAAATAAGTGAATAGACCAGTAAAGTTTCCATATTTAGAAAAATATTGAAGGGAAAGTAAAGTAAAGATTAAGGAGAAATTTTTTATATAAAACTAGGGGTACGTTAATTGATAATTTCAAGAAAAATGAGGGGGGGTGGGCACTATAGCAAAAAGTTATGAAGTTAAGAAGCAAAAGTTATAAAGAGATTTGTGGGGGTTGGGCATACACTTCTAGGAGTTCCTTTTTGAAAGTTGATTTATGTCTGTACCTTATATAAAAAAAACCTAATTTCTGGAAACCAATTTTACTGGTTATAGTTACTGTGCGAAGAAAGCTAAATATTTGCTCAATACTATCATATTATGTACGTTGTGACGTAGATAGCGAGAATTACGCTATTGTGACGAAGCTTGTCAAATTTCCTGGTAAATAATAAAAATATGTGTCTCTGTCATAAAATATCACAAGTTATCGGGAATGAGAAATGAAATAAATACATGGAGTAACAAAACTCGCCGTACAACCCGAAAACTGATGAATCTACATCATATTTGGAGTCGAATGTGTAACGCGTCTTTTTAATATGAGCTTGAAAAAAAAATTTTTCCTCTCATAAAAGCTTTTATTAGCACAGCAGATTAAGTCAAATTGCACAAATTCATATTAATATGCCTTTTTTTGATTTTGTTTTATTTATGGATAGTATTAATTTGACTAAATACATGATATTTAATAACAATATTGAGAAAATTGCACATGTGAAGCGTCGCGCCATTTTATATGTATATTGACAGATATGGATATCAAGTACTAGGTGAAATCGGGAATGTTGTAATACATCAAGTGGCCACTCAACCCAGCCAATGACAGGTCATATGCCCTGTAAACGCCTAGATATTCATATTCCCTTCCAAATTTCTCGTCTCTGTTGAGATGTCAAATTGTAATGAATAACTATTTCATCTTCTTAGCAGCAATATTCTTCTACATATAAATTATTGAATTACACCAATGTCGTTGAAGGGTCAGTGTGGTGTCGTGTAGTTTTCTTTATAAAGTTAGGTTCCTTACTGGTTTTTGTATTAAAAACCCTTTTTTAGATTAAGCAGATATAATAGCAGATAATATTTGCAAAATGGACAATTGTGTTTGACTAGGACCTAAACCCGAATGGCGGCCGTGACCACACGTGTCCTTTACCACACAGCGACACGCCCACCTACCTAATTACTAACATATGGGTATACAAACACCAGTCAGCAAATTAAACGACTTTGCTCGTGTGTTTTAAATTAAATTCTTTAAATTTGTTCACAAGAAAACCATGTTCGCGTCTGAAAAAATAAAAACAAAAGGTGTTGCCAAAATAAGGTAAAAAACTAACATGCTTTGGTTAAAAATCTGGTAGTCGAAAAGCAATATGTATATTATTTATTGAATCGGCGTTTTAACATTGTGGAATAACATATTGAATTAAATATTAATAAAGGAAAAATAATAAACAATTTAGAGAACATCGAAATTCAAAAAAACTTAAATTCAAATAATATATTAATAAATAACATAACCTTTCAAAATACATCACCATTACTTAGTTTATTCCCACTTGCTAGACCCCCTACCCCCCATACCACCCCTCCCACACTTAGCTCCTCCCCACCCCTGTCAGTACCTAAACTTTTCATTGTATATTTATCTTCAGTTTTAAAATACACCTGTAGATGGACAGTTCTGCGTGTCCGAAACATGTCGTGTTAAAAAATAAACTCAGTGGACAAAAAATCAAAGTGTTTTATTTATTTAAAGCAATATGTAAATTAAATATTTATTTCCTAGTTTTATAACTACCGTTTGACATTTTCCAATAAACATTTGGTTATTAATTAATAAACAATGTTTTTTGATATAAAAACCAATTTAACAATACTTCATAACTGAAAGCAAGCTCCAAATTTTCTCGAAGTTGACTAAAGTAGAACAAAGTTGGGGTGTGTT
>JAGVSP010002293.1:0-125761 GCA_022494985.1 Micrasema minimum | reverse complement strand
GTTATGCAAACCTTTCAGGAGCTTCAATCACATGATAACTATCGACATAGTTAAAAACGTGTCTAACCACGTGCTAACGCTAACGATTTGACCGATCACAATGAACATACGTTTCCATACCATGTTTACGCCGAGCCGAGAGCATTGCGAAGCAAACGTTCGATAACTCGGCACGCGATATCAGCGGGGTCCGAACGACAAACGGTCAACATCAACGCGCTTGTCGGATTGTTTAATATGACGACTCGCTTTTATTCTCAATATTTGGCTTTCCGAAAACCCGGCTAAATGAAAATACGGCACTCGATGAAAGAATATGAATGAAGAATATGTTGCGATTAAGATATATCTCGGGACATGGGCACGCGAACGAGAAGCTCTCGTTTTAATAATCCGAGAATCGATAAATTTTAACGCGTGTTCCAATGTGCATCCGCGAAAACGATGAAACATACATAGGTAAGAAATCGTTTTATTCAGGTCCGCTGAATACCGCGTCGATAAGTGATCAGTGATCGAGCAACAGCTCTTCCAGTCTTTTGTGCATATTGGTTTAGCAAAAGCATAGGGTAAGAATTTCATTCACTGGCAAACAACTTTGCAGGATGTTATGAAAAACGCGGAATTTCTACAAATTTTGCATATCAACATTATTTGAATGCGCTATGCTACGTGTATATTGTTTTTTTTAAATAAAAATATGGTTAATTAATTCTGTAAAAATCCTATCTTAAGTTTTGAACCGCTAGATGTCCATAACCTCTATATCGAAACTTCTCGTCTTCATTGAGATCAACGAATAAAGAAGACATACTATGTACCTCAATATATATCAGAAAATTAGAAATTCGTAATTAAAAAAATTAAAAATATCTATCTTATGTTAAAATCAAAAAACTATGTTTTTGGTTCCACGTGGATTTAATTATCAAAGTTAGTGACAACTTGTGTTCGCCTTGTAAGGGCAATTATCAGTTTGATAATGCAATAGTCAGTTTGATAATGCCCTGGCACAAGGTATCAATTGTCCACACATGATAATAAAATCACGTAGAACCAAAAAAAATCGTTTTTTGAATTTAACAATAGAGATTATCATGGAGTTTCTACAAAATAAATGCCATATTAATCAATAAAAATATCTAAATATTAACGATATTAAGTTCGTTTATTCTTTTAAAATCGTCGGAATTAGGCAAAAATATACTTAGAACTAACTTTACATAAGTTACACAAACGACCTTTTTAATTCTTAGTTTGAAAAATAACGCAAAAACCCTTCCATAGTAAAGTAAGTGATCTATAATTCAGCATACATCTAGGAGTCTGAACTGCATTGATAGAAATAACACAATGGAGTCCTGAACCTTTCCGAAATGCAAATTTAGAATGGTTCAAACGATTCTATTGAGCATTCGTGCTGAACGTTCATATATATATATAAAAAGCTCATCTGAGTAGTTATAGTAGGAAATAAAATTATAGTACATTCTTACATTTCATTATAGGATTAAATATTACGAGAATAAGCACAATCACGTACCTAATAAAAAAAATCACTGGTTTTTTATCGGAATTACTTTACTTATTTATTTATTATTAACAAATAAATACATTTACAGTGGCTTTTGTTCTAGTCTTGACTAGCTAAGTATTTTTCATAAGAAATGCATGAATAATCGTAGATTACCTTATCTATACCTAAGGACTATTGGAATGCAAGCTTCCACCTGATATTAGTAATATTGGTGTTAATAGCTTCGAAGAAGTTTAGTAGTTTAATAAATTGGAACAGGATTACAATATGTATTTTTATTCTAGCTATTTACTTAAGATGTTTTGATTTTTCCCAGAAATACTCTATCACAATTTGTCTTGCGGCTACCGAGTCTCTTTTACGTTAATTGTTCATAATGCGCGGCTACCGAGCGCATGAACAATTAACGTAATAGAGACATTTGAACAAAAACTGAATTAAGATAAAAATAAAATAATTTATAATATTTATGTATAATGAATATATTATGATAACATGTTAGTAGGATAGGTATATTTATTTACGTAGGTACCGACAAGAAGCTATCAATGGAGTTAGAGTAGGCTCTTAGTAAAATCGAAATGATTTCATTGTAACGAATAATACATGGTATACAAGCGAGGCAGGCGATAAAGTGGGTATCAATCTACCTGCCAATTAGGAGATAAGTAGGTACACCCAGTTTGGTACACAACATATTTTTTATAGGTATACGCTGATGGAGTTTTAAATCCTTTGTGGAATAGTTCGGGGTTCATTCGTTGTGCAAACGGTGGCGATAGGGGCACGCTGGGGTAAATATTTATCTTTTAAATGGAAACAATTAAAGCAAATTATCACACGACAGCGACTCTAGGTTCTTGTTAAATGTATACAGAACTATTAGGTGTATTTAATTATTTCAGTGCTTCTATCATAGTCAAAGGTAAGTTTTAGGAGCTTAAAAACAAACCCGATACAAACTATAATTATAAGTAGGTACATAATGTACGTACCTACTAGAATGATTTTACAGGGCAGTACTAATAATTATTGTACCTTCGTGACGAATTTCAAATGGCTTTTCTTCTTTTGATTTGTGTTTTTTATTGACATTACTTGAAGAAATTCTATGATTTAATTATTTTAATACAACTAATAATAGTTAAATGAAACTACTTGGTACACTTCCAATTATATATATTTGGCCAGTTAGCGCTTTCACCCTGGTACTAGTCTGAAGATGCCCGTAAGTGTTTCAAGCAGTTTTATTTAACTTTTATTAGTCATATTAAATAATGAGATTTTTCTTCTTTCCCTTATCCGCACAAAAGGCACTGCAATTGCAAGTCTAGTGCTTCCTTCGTACCTTGATCATTTTATTCCATTTTAACGCTTTTTGAAAATAGATTTTTATAATAATCGACAGAATCGAATTAAAACCGTTACCATCCGAAAATTTAGGCACGAATGTGGAGAAAGCAAGGGAAGTGTGCCAGAATAGAGTAGTATGGCGTTCCATCTTCTGCATACTCCGTTGAATTGACGTGATGGTCAATTAAGTTGCAATCTATTGAACTCATATTTAACTAGCAATGTCAGAATTCTTTACGAATAAATCGCTCCTAAGTATTTACGACGGACACTGCATAAAAGAGAAGAACGTGCGCCTACGTAATTGTATCTATTCGTCCATGCTACTTACAGATATTATATAAATGAAATAGATCGTGTTGTTTGTTACTGCGGCCCCCTCGCTGTGACATTCTTTCGTCCTATGTTTGTAGTCTGTAGTCTGTATCCCGATCCCTCACCCGGAGCTATCTACTTCCCCTTCTTTACTCCTCACTGCACCATAGTACAAAATAGTAGACACACCAAAAAACACTCGTCACCCAACACGGTTGCCGTATAGTTATTCAACAACTCTAACTACAGAGCGCGGTATTAATCGGTCCGAATATAGCCGCACTCTCCGGCAGTCATATTTTGTCTGCGGTCGTTGTTCTTCGCGCTTCTGTCTGCCGCGGTGTAAACATATAACTATTCACCAACTTCTTATCAGAATCGGAATAACCACGTGCGACGGAATCTAATAGTGATCGATACAAAACTGGTTGCCATGTGTTATGATAACGAACAACGAACGCGCCTCTTGTTGACAGAGCGAACACGAACGTTTTATGGTTACGGAATACTTTGCGTCCGGCGCGCACGCATTTGGCATTTGACAATTTGACAGTTAACTTAAATGTGTTTTTTGACGTTTAGCGACAAGTTACTCGAGGAAATTGAATACGAAACAGTCATAAAATCTGTGTGAAATCGAAATAAACTCTGTTTACGATTGTTGATATTAGTTATTTCAATTTGAAGTGATTTTGTTGTGAAGTAAGAAAGTGAACCGATTTACTATTGCGCCCGTTTTACAATTTCGGCTTTGTTATTTAGTGAGTGTTTTTGCAATGAAATTGTTTTGACCCCGTATTCTCATGCGGTTGCTGAGTCCAGCTGCAATAGAGTATGAGATTATTTTTAAAACAAATATTTTCCAATACCTACAAAATAATTTTGTTTGCTTTTCTAACAAACTTGCTGGAAGTATGTTTGTTTTCTTTGCATGGCACGAATTAACATTTTGCGGCCTCTTTTCACCGTTACTTCGAAACTAACAAAACAAAAACAGCACGTCTTAACAGTTTAGAATTATTTCTACTAATTATGTTGTGATTGATGACATATTATTTTAATAATCTTCTTTTCTCTATTTTGAAAGCTAAAAAATATTTCGCATGATTTAAAATTATTGTATGTACAGTACTGTAAACTAAATTATAATTTACAAATGGTTTTTATTTTCCTAATTGAATAGAATTGGTTAAAAAGAAATTAATAATAACAACCTGCAAGGTACATACAATCCAGTAGCGCACTCAAATCGGGGCAAAAATAAAGTTTCGCAGAAAACTCGTATTATACTTACATAAGTATATTATGTATTCCTGGTCTTATAAAACAATAACTGTCGTATAATTATTTATTTTTTAATGTATAAGTATATCTACATAGATTTATTTGATTAATATGTAATTAATTATTGCATCACTAATCAACCTGCACTGCGATCACCAACGTATCTACATGTAGATATAGCACAGTTTTGGCTCGTATATGACGGTAATCGGTAAAATCTCATTGATAATTAAAAGGGAATTGGTGACGGTTTTACCTACTATCTAGATAAAAGTAAGGAAAACCATTGTATGTGAGAATTTTGATAAAGCGTTATGAGAGTTGTCATTTTCTTTGTGCTACACACACAATGTGATGTAAAATGGCAACCACAACTGTTCACAAAAATTAACAAAAATATCTGAACTAATCGTGTCTCATGTCACACAGGGTGTGGGTGTTTTGTCCAGACAATTTACACGCTGAATTATCCAACTGCGTTATTTCTTGTCGGAATTCATAGCGTGAGCTTGGAAACAGTATTATCTATTCGGGACCAGATAAAAATTAATATTACGAACAGACTCGCGGCCGCTTTCCTATACAGACGTATTCCTCGATTTTTTCCCTGGAATTTTACATCGGATCAATGATTTTTTCACATATTTTAGATATCGACCAGATGCGTGTTTGTATCGTCTTATTTTTTAAAATCATTTATATATCTCCTTTAACCAATAAAATACCCAACAAATAAGACGATACAAACACGCATCTGGCCAATATCTAAAATGTGTGAAAAAATCATTGCTTTATTGTTAAATTCCAGGGAGAAAATCGAGGAATACGTTTGTATGGGAAGCGACCGCGAGTCACGTGGTGGAGTATGCTCTTAAAGTACATTAATTTTTAATACACTTTTGTCGTAGTTAGAGATTCGGATAGAATTTTCAGAAATAAGTTGTTTTTTTAAAATCATACACAAAATCTTATTCAGAAATACGTTGTTTTGAATATCAGAGCCAAAATATTATTACAATAACACGTAATATTCAAGTAATTCTTTGACATTTTTTTATTTTCGTTTCCCACCTCTTCTAAGTAATCTCCCAAAAGTTAAGTACCTTGTAGAGATAAAAATCTAATAATATCTTCTTTAAAACATTTATTCCACAAAAATTAATCCATAAGCATCCCAGGTTTAGACCAGTTTTTTATAAAATAAAACATTAAGGTCACGTCCTTTTAAAAGGATACCTGTAACGAGGAGGTTAAAAATAGAGCTAATGGGGTGGTAAAGTATATTAAAGGTGACCTAATCAGGTACCTACCTCCTTAGTCCTTAGGTACCTATCTATCTAGGAAGTCTATTCCAGCGCTGCGATTCAGCGCTGCGATTCTGTTAATTTTGTCGAACTACTGCGCATACGATTTTGTACTGAATTCGTATGCGCAGAAGTGTCTTAAACCTTAGTAGAATCGCAGCGCAGATTCCAGTCCTTCTAGAGTGGGACAGACTTAGGAAGGAGCTTGACCTTGATGTTATTATTTACCTGTTCATGGTGGTATGTCGAGTAAACATCGCATTAAAGACACTACAGTAAATTGGTTTTAATAAATATTATAATTGTGCTATTTTACTAAGCATTGTTCGGATTTTGTATTTTTATGGCAGTTGGAACTTGGAACCTGAGAAAAATTCCGAAATTTTCTATTGACATAATAAATATTTAAAATGGCTAATATTATTTTAGGTAATTTATTTATTTATTAGCACATATACGCCTGATGGCATTTACATTGCATCAAAATACATTTATTAAGTAACATTACAATTACATTAATTTACATTGCATCAAAAGTACATTTATTAAGTTACATTACAATTAATAAATTTGACACGCAAAATATATACACCGTTTCCCACGATGAGACCGCGAAACTTCAGAGGGTGATTATTCATGATATTCTGAGAAAAAAATCTTAATAAAGTTTTTTCAAAAAACTCAATTCTAATTTCTTAAAAAAATGATTAAAAATATGAATAAAAATTCACGCGTGTAATACCGTCCATTTTTGAACTGGCTAACACCACGTGACGTGCACCAATTTCAGATATGAAATTCGAATTTTGAATGTTCGTTCGGTGACCAGAGCGGACCCCCACTCCTCCCCGCCCACCGCCACCCCGCCACCGCTAGCATTTCAAACAGAAGCCAGTATTACATAGTCGCTTTTTATTAATACTTTTTTAAAATTAATTATTAAAAATGCCGGATCAAAAAACTTTATAAGGATTTTTTTCTCAGAATACCATGAACAATCACCCTCCGGAGTTTCGCGGTCTCATCGTGGGACACGGTGTATACAGGACAATGAAACAAGAACTAACAAAATACAAAAACATAAAATGGGATTAAAAAAAAAAATGATAAAAAATTAGTAAGTAAGATAAAGTACATTAAATTATATACATCGGGTCCGTCAAGCAAACAAGCAATGCACCCCTAAAACATGACAACGACATGCTGAAAAAATCGAGTTTTGTGCTATACTCATTACCTATTATATGTAGCCGGTTGAATACTTAAATAATAAAGTAGATATTTATTTAACGAAATTTCGAATGAATGAAAAATCGTGATACGAAGTTTTATTCTTCACTGCTTTAGATCCAATATCATAAATGATTTTTTCGTTAACCATGCGGCATTTTTTCTGTTTTTTAAAAGAATATTAAAAAAAAATCGTAGTCTACAAATACAAAAAAAAAACATTTTCGCTGGATAGATTAATGTTTGTACTGACAGAGTAAAAGCTTGCGCAGTTAGTTCCATACGAGTACGTAGTTCCGTGGGGATATTTACTTCACTATGAATCACTAATGCAGTCGCAAAACATTAGACGTCGGCTAATCGCTTATCCATGTAGATACTCATAAAATATGGTATCTTGGTATGTTCAATTTTTAGATAAGTAAATATAACAATTTTTTTTTTCAAATGCATGATTTTTAATATTATTACAATATCCAATTTACATACTCAAATCTTTATTCGTGCGACCAAGACAGCTGAGTTCTTATTTTTTATTTTCATTTATTTAGGAAACAAAGAGTACATTAAAATAGTAACAATTGTAATGATAGTAAAAATAAGTGAATAGACCAGTAAAGTTTCCATATTTAGAAAAATATTGAAGGGTAAGTTAAGATTAAAGTAAAGTAAAGATTAAGGAGAAAATTTATATAAAACTAGGGGTACGTTAATTGATAATTTCGGGGGTGGGTAACTATAGCAAAAGTTATGAAGTTAAGAAGCAAAAGTTATTAAGAGATTTGTGGGGGTTGGGTATAAACTTCGAGGAGTTCCTTTTTAAAAATTGATAGACTTGTGTTATTCTCTATTTGGTTGAAGAAACTATTAAAGTTTGAGCATGAGCGGTGTAGGAATGAGTTCTGACCATAGTTTTTGTGCCGACAATTGGTAAACGAAAGGTCGGATGATTTCGTAGGGTGCGTGCAGGACAGTTAAAATATATATTATTTAATAATTGAGGAGAGTCAACTAGGTTATTAATAATTTTATATAAGAATATCAGTTCTCCTATTTTCAAGTTTCATAAGATTGTGATGACGTGCAGATAAGTCGTAGCTGGGAAATGAAAGTGAACATCTAAAATTTAAGTGTTTCAAGAACTTATTTTGATTCCTCTCCAGTCTGTCATTATTGAAATAGTCTTCACAGTGCCTTTCTTTTTTAAGGTAATGTTACATAAATTTTAGTGCGATTTCTACATACGAGTGATATTTTATTGATACATACGTAGACATAGTAGATAAAGTTACTCAGTATTTAATACTTTAACCAGCCAATGATAGATGGCTTTTTAAATGTCCGATAAACTTTATTATTCCCTTGGCATAATGGCATGTCTTATTCGTCTCCATTTAAATAATACTTTCTCAACAGCAAAACGCTTGAAATAACCGTTCTAAATATTTACACTAGTTTACAGTTTAGATAAATCTAAAATGCCTTTAGGGCTGGTCTTAAGACAAGGAGGGACCCTAAAATGCCCAAGATAAGTGCTCTTGAAAAATGAGAGGCCGATCCAGGCGCCATAAATCCACTTCCGTTTCAGTAGCAGTATTGTTCATTGATTTATACGCAAATACAAGGGAGAATTCATCCCCCCTGGAGAGCCGAGTCATTAAAGTTACGCAGAGAATTGCAATTGCATTAAGAAACTTCGAGATTTCGAAAAAATGGCGGGTCTAAACATTTTTTATATTAAAAAAAATATTTAGGTACATATGTTTTCAATTGAATTTTCGCTGAACTGCTCAAGAAGTTTTTTAGCAGGGATACTCTCTTAACTAATATCAGTTATCTTTTAGTTCAATGTACCGGAATAAATACATGTAATGGTGTATTGTGTTCTTGCTACTTGCATTACTATGTAATTGATGCGGGCGGCATCAGCTCTGTTTTGCTGTTAAGTAAGAGAATATGAAGCATAATTCACAAAACACTCTTCAAGTTGACAATTTAATTGAAAAATGTCACCATGACGACCATTAATAGCCCGATCATTCTTTCCAAGGAAACGTAAAACGTTTTTTTTGTCTTTAGCGGTGGACAAACTGCCAATGCCCAGTAAAAGCAACGCTTCAAAAGGCAAAAAATATAAAAATATGTAATATTGGCGTTCCATTGAACAAAATAACTTCACAGACATGGAGATTTATTTTTCTTTCCGCCTCATTATTTCTTGTGGCTGTGAGGAGAGAAAAGCTATATAGCTATTTTCTAGAAAAAGAAAGAGCCTTTTCTGTATTGTAAGAGGTTTTTTTAGGTAACTGCAATGTACACCTGATAATTTTTTAAAGTCCTATTTCATAAGTAACATAAGCTTTAATCATGAAAATATTTTTTTCAATCAATGTTATCGTATTTGCAATGAACTCTTTTATGTTAGGTAGAACGAAATGCCTCAAAAACTCCACAATTGGTTCTTTCCGATTTTCTATTTTTTTATTAAAAAAATTGATTGAAAAATAACAATATCAAGAGATTTTTTTAAAAATTTTATGTCATGAATTTTCTAGCGCGGTTTGAAAGATCACTTTTTCAAATCGCTCGCAAAATCCTCCATTTGGCGCGCATGGGGTGTGATGTCACATCAATATGGGCGCTGACTTCGTAATGAATTTCCCGCCTTTCATAATGAACGGGTATGACGTCATTAGCCAATAACGGGCGTTAAAAGTCACTCGTAATTTCGTGTTTTTAAAACATAAATTTATAAATGAAAACAACATTTTTGATCATTATGTTTTATATCGTTGGAATTGTAAAAATATACTTCAAATATTTATAACGTTTTCAAGGATATTCATGCTATCTGAAACAACCCAATTTCGTAAACAATTGAAATATATTTTTAAGGTTAAATATTTGATATGTTTGAAAATTTCTTTCAAATTAGGACAATCATTGTAATGGACGTACAATGGTTAATGGTAGCTACGGGCTAAAAATAACAAAACATGGGCATAGAAAAACGTTACTAAAGGCACATCCATCGTATAAAAGAAAATAAAGGAGTTTGTTTTTCAACTGAATGTCACTGAAAAATTCATTGTGTTTTTAGGGAATACCTACCAACCGCAATTTTATACCAAGAAAGTGGCAATGTTTAAAATATCAAAACCCCACCCTTCTTTGCTTCTACGCCTGCTTTGGATACCACATTTAATAAACTACATATTATGTACTTTGATTCCTTTAAGTAATTTTAGGTACCCAGATTTATTCCTAAAACTCTTGTTTATTGATTTTAAAAGGATTTTTAATTAAAAGCTTCTAATTATTATACATTACAATCATAGAGAATAGTAACGCCATCGCCATAACGTAATAAATGAATAGGGATATTAATACAAGCAAGAGTAAGGTAAGAAAAAGTAATTTTCTGTATTTCTCCAAAAATTTAACTTTCTGACAAATTTAAATGATTGATAAATGTAATTACAGAAAATCCGCATAAAACGTTGCTATCATTAAAAAAATTAAATTAAAAAAGTTTTACAATATTGCCTACAAGGTATTTCCATGAAACGTTTAATAAACTTCTTATCTCAAAATTTTACATTAAAGTTGAAAGGGCATTTTCAGATAAGACAAAAAAGATGAAAAATAATATTTGCCCTTTACAATAAGATTACGTACTTGTTAAAAACAAAATAGCCTATTCTTCTCCCTGCTCAGTTGTTTCAGCATTATTATTCTGCTCGCGTGTCAAATTGTCTAGACAAAATAACGCCCATCGGTCATGCCTACTATAATTTTCCAGTATTACATCAGACAAATTGACGCCCTGATTTGACACCCAGCGAAGGTTTAAAATTTTAATTGCTTTCAAAATGATGCAAACAAATTAATAATTGAGAAATTTTTATGAAAGTGAATTATGTGAAAGAGGACTAAAAATTTCATTTTCGCCTGTATTTAATGCGTTTGTACAAAATATTATGTACGTACTCGGAAAGATACAGCTTTTATTATTGCGTTTATTTACCACAACATTTTGTTTTGATTATTTATTATTGTATAAACGAATAACAACGTCTACAAAGATCAGAGCTTTCTGTAGTATGGCGTATTCTGTCTGTCTTTAGTTCTCATTTAATAATTTAAATATACAATGATTTAGGTAAGTTTTCGTATTAGATTTTATTCAATTTTTTAAAGATTCAGGGGCAGAGAAGTGTTGCGTTATTTACCACTATCATGCAATCAAATTGTTTTTTAATTTACACGTAAATTTAAAAAAAGTAACATTAAAAAAATATATATTAGGTCCTTACATATGAAATTGGCGTTTTGCCGTACTGGCAACTTTGATGTCAAATATCTTCTCTTTGGTTAGGAATTACAAATTCAAATTCATACAGCTATTTACTCAAGTATTTGTGTTTTCAAAATTATAATTCATTTGTTTTTTCCTCAATTGTTTTTTTTTCTTTGCGTCACTCAGTTTACAAAATGGAAAACTTGAAATATCGCGTTATTTACGAGTACGAGTTCCACCGTGGCATCAGTGCTGCAGAAACGGCTCGAAGGATTAATGATGTGTATGGCGACGGTGCCGCAAAAGAAAACACACAGTGCGTTTTTGGTTCCAACGTTTTCGTTCTGGAAATTTCGACCTGCAGAACAAGCCCCGTGGACGGCCGGAGACCAAAGTTGATAATGGAGAATTGAAGGCTATTGTGAAAGCGGATCCATCGCAAACCACGTCCGAGTTAGCTGCAGGCTGCGGTGTTAGTGATAAAACTGTTTTTAATCCACTTAAAGCAAATTGGGAAGGTGAAAAAGCTTGAAAGGTGGGTACCTCACGAATTGAGTGAAGCAAATCAACAAACGCGCGTTGACTGCTGCGTTGCATTACTCAACCGGCACAATAATGAAGGGATTTTTAATCAAATCATTACCTGTGATGAAAAGTGGATCCTGTATGATAATCGGAAGCGCTCATCGCAATGGCTGAACCCTGCCGAACCAGCCAAACCATGCCCCAAGCGAAAATTGACTCCAAAAAAGTTACTTGTGAGCGTTTGGTGGACTAGTGCTGGTGTCGTTCACTACAGCTTTCTTAAATCTGGCCAGACGATTACGGCAGATGTCTATTGTCAGCAACTGCAAACCATGATGGAAAAGCTAGCTGCTAAACAACCGAGGCTGGTTAATCGCTCTAGGCCACTGCTGCTTCATGATAACGCTAGACCACACACTGCACAACAGACGGCTACCAAATTAGAAGAGCTTCAATTGGAATGTCTAAGACATCCACCGTACTCTCCGGACCTTACCCCAACAAATTACTATTTTTTTCGAAATTTGGATAACTTCTTGCAAGGGAAAAAATTCAACTCCGATGGGGCAGTCCAAACCGACTTCAAAGATTTTATTGATTCCCGTCCGAATGGTTATTTTAGTAAAGGTATCGATGAACTACATATGAGATGGCAAAACTGCATAGATAGCAATGGTACATACTTACTTTGATTAAATTAATATATTATATTTTAAAAAAAATCAACTTTATGTTCCTCCCATACAAAACGCCAATTTCATATGTAAGGACCTAATATATATAATTTTGAAAGGTTATTTTTTCTTTGTATCAGGGAAAGAACATTACGTAATATTTCCACTTTATTTTTGAGAAATGCGTTATTTTATTTGATCAAAAGTATTATTATGTATCAGTGTTTATTTGAAAAAACTCGATTCTACCACAATCCATAAAAAATGGAAAGCTTTTATGTTTTTCTCGTTACTAAAAATAGTATTATTTTTCGCCGCAGGTTTCATGGTTTTTATTCGTATTTTATTTTCCCTGGAAAACTACTTCGGCTAACCAAGAATAAAATATCGTACGCAACATGAATACATTTTTTAAATTTTTTATATAATACATACTTATAACTTCTAAAAAATAGTTGTCGGTTTTCTGTTGTATAATTTATTCCGACTTTCTCTAAAGTTGAGTCAAAAATTTATCATAGTTATCAAAACTTTACCCAATGGTACTTTAGTATGGTACACCATGTGCAGTGATCTTGATAATTTGTTACATGATTACCCAGTTTGCAAGATAATAATCGGTCTTGATTATTTACTTCAGCGCCAGTGTAAGATATCACATTTAGGATAAATTTAAAAACATTTTATGAAATGAATAATAATTTTTGAAAATTTAGACTTATCAATTTGTAGAGACCATAATGTAACTAAAGAGGTCCCCCAGTGGCAATATAAAGAACACAAATGACACTCAAAATACGTAAACAGAAAAATCGTGTGTAGGAATAGAGATGACATAATTCTTACCAGAATCTAAGAACCGGTTGTTAATTATTTCACTTCTTTGTCTTTCCATTGTTATTTTGTACATAAGGACTCTATGAAATTTAGCATTATCTAGCTATCAGACTATAACTATATTAAAATGCAACATTCACCGTTTTTATCCTAATCACTCGCACTCGCGTTGTATCTCAGTCTTGAATCTTGACTGACAAAGGGTTTATATTGTGAAATTTAGCATTATTTAGCTATCGGACAATAACTATATTAAAATGTAACATTCACCGTTTTAATCCTAAACACTAGCACTCGCGTTGTATCTCAGTCTTGAATCTTGACTGACAAAGGGTTTATATTGTGAAATTTAGCATTATTTAGCTATCGGACAATAACTATATTAAAATGTAACATTCACCGTTTTTATCCTAAACACTCGCACTCGCGTTGTATCTCAGTCTTGAATCTTGACTGACAAAGGGTTTATATTGTGAATTGTGATAATACCTATAGGTTTATTTTTGAAACATTGAATAGAAAAAAATATCTTTCACGTGGTAATACATACTTAACACGTGTTTTTCACGTCATCTGTGTAGGGGGATGCTATACTAGGTATATAAATTAAAACCAATCTAAATCTGAATAAAATTTATGGTCAAGACAACAGGAGAAAAATAACAAGAGCTTACATTATTGAAAGATACCAAAAGATATCTTCTAATATTGAAGTTTGTTTTTGTATGCTTCAATTTTTAACTAAACGAAAACCGCTTTAATCATAACTAATAAGCGTAACATGTTAATTTTATTAAAAAAAATATATATTAAAAGGAAAACCAAAAGTTATCAAATCATATTAGAAAACATAACAAAATAAACAGAATAATCCAATTACAGGTTTTCACAAGTTGAGTAAACATAAGGAAAAAATAATATTCTTAACATAAAATTACTAGATATAAATATACCTACATAACATGATATTTAAAAAAAAAATGCTAACTAAACAAAATGTGATTTCACTCGAAAACCATCGATTGATCCAGATGCTATTTTTGACAGGAAAACTATATCGGCTATTTCGCGACGCTTTGTAAAGGGGTGATGTTTTTTCGCATATGAGGATATCGGTTAGTATTAAAATCAAGTTTTAAGTGATAACACATGTAGGTACCTGACAATGACAAACCTCTTTCGTAAAATGTTCCGATCGTTAAAGTTTCCCAATTTTCACCCAGTTAACCAATTCGGGTTGTAAATGATCGAGAGTTTAGCGACTAAACCGCCTTAATGTTTTAGTAAAACGACTTAATTTGTTAAGTTTCCGTACCTTTTATAAGCTCCAATACCGCCATTACGGAGCCTGTTGCTTGTTTAGCATACTTTTCTTGGCGTATCGTCTAACATATTTACTATGTATCATTGGGGATTGGGGCTTTCCTTCTTTATGATCCTATTAAAATCCATCAGATATAAATATTTATTTAAATGTGTTTCACACGTAAATTCAATATTTTTTGCATAACGTTCTATTTAATTTGCGTTGTATTATTTACAAGAAATATATCTTCATACAGCTACTTGATGATGATAATAGTAAAATAAATCAGTGCACGCTTTTCAATGCGATAATTTAAAAGCGATTTCGAATAATTTTAACGCATACTTAATTATATTCAAGTTTTGTTTATTCAGTTAAAGTTTTCTCAAAATATCACAAATAAAATTCTACAGGTCTAATACAAGCTTCGCTTTCGGTAAATAGCGGACTAGAAATTCTGTTAGCTTTAGTGTACTTATCGCATCGTGTACTCAAGCTAGTGTCTGACAAAGCTATACATTCTGTACGATAAGATGGAAAGAGCCTCACGCTTCAGTTTTGTCTGTAAGCTAGGACTAGGGTGTCTATTTTTCAAAATATCGATTACAGAAATGGTATGGAACATAATAAAAATGTATTAAAAAATATTTTTTTTGGACCAAAAATATCGTCTTTTGCTCGCGGCCCTAAGGCTTGGAAAATAGTTTTTTTTTAATATTAAGATTTTTTTGTGGTTGATATTTTTTTTTACCTAAAATCATATTTATTATGGCGAAAATCACGAAGAAAATTGAACACATTTAAAAAAAAAAATGTTTTAACCTCATAAAATATTTGGTTTCTTTAATATTTATTTTATCAATTTATTCTTTTCATGTATTTTTTATTTTTTATCAACAAAGAATAATAATGCAAAAAAATTGTCCGTTATGCTCCCCTTTTTTTTTTTAGATCTTAAAATAACCTATTATCCGAAACATCATTCCATTTTTGCAAGCCAATGATGATTTTAATTGATTTTATAATGAGAGAGAGAAGTGTTCTTTATTGAGAAAATAAACATAACATTAGAAAACAAAAAATAATGCCGTCCCGATAAAACGCAATTTTGCGTTTGTCATCGGGAGCTATTAGCAAAGATATAAATTTATCATAGAAATACAACAAAATAATAAAAAAAAGTTACAAAATATATACATAAAAGGAATAGAGATACGAAAAATGCATATGGTGAATCAATATATTTATAATAAATTATGGTGCATCAATATAAAGAAGTTCTATCTTCCAACCAATCCCTTAAAATAAAAATAATTTTATTAACATTATTACACGATTTAAATTCATAGGGCAATATATTTTTTTTTTTTGGAATTAAATATTCTAAAGTTCTCTGCCCGTACTTATTTTTAGTTTTGGGCACAATTAATCCCTCCATGGATGTGAATCTAGTTGTATATAATAATGATAATTATAATAATAATGATAATAATTATAGTAATAAATAAAACACCTTTTTAGTTAGACCACTTATATAGTTTATTCCAGTAACCTGGTTTCGCTATCGCTAGCATCGTCAGACTGGTAAGAGGTAAGAAATGTCAGTAGATAATCTCAACAAATTATAGTAATATTAATATAAATTTATTCCAACCCTTGAGGTGGGGAGTGCCATCCTCTAAGGTTTATATTGGAAAAAAAACAAATTAAATACATACAAAATAAATATTTATTAACGCCTAAAATAACTTTTAAGACTTATTTCACTAAAAAACTGGACTGCGATCACCCTGCGCTGTAGGCCCCATTCAAATCTGTAGGCACTGGCATCTTACTAAATTGCATCCAACGCTCTCAATTTATCGATCGCGATTTCACTATTGTAAGCTGTGTAGCACTGACTGCTCTAAAAATAGTTCCCTGGAGATGTCAGAACGGAAATAGTTTGTACGATTTTTCTCGTTTGCTTCATAAAGCCTAAACTGAAAGCCTTATTTTGGTAAATTCTACTCAATAGAGTTTTCAGAATAATCTTGAGATTTGTTCTAACTAACTCACATTCGTGCTATTTTCCTGAAGGGGTAGACAGCGAGGATAGAACGCCACAGCACTCTTTCCTTGCTCACTACCTTTTCATCTTCCACATTTATACTTTTAAAAACGAAAGCTAAAAGCCGTAATCGTAAAATCAATATCTTATACAAAGAATATAAAACTACATTTATGTTTGTGAATAATAAAATAAAAGCCAAAGAGAGCTCTAAAAACATGCTCCAGAAATAATATTCATGGACTTTTGCATTTTGTAAATCTACGTTTGGACTGAATTGTTTTTCTTGTTGAAGTTGTGCTTAGGCTCGGATGTTTTCCAACGTTTACAAGGAGAAGAAAATAATAGATAAATGCTCCCGCTCTTTTTCGATACCTATTCTGTTTTGAATTTTGACCTAGATTAGTTTCGTGAAGTTCGATCACACGGAGACTGACGTTGAACAAACATGTACATTGTGTATGTACATATAATATAACGTATGTATGTATGAAATCGCAAAAATATCTCATTACTTCCCCGACTTACCCCGATATAATTTTACATTCTAGCTGTCTCTGAATTTATAATGCGCGTTCTGTATGGAAATGGAATTTAATTTATGGGATCTAAATGTTAGTAGACTAGGTACATAGATGCATGTTTTAAATAATTTACGTATCTGCTTTGGTAAAATATGCAATATTCATGTTTCACAAAGGTAAAGAGGAACTGAGAGAGAATCTCCAACCTGGTGAAATATTTAGCAAACATCCATATATTTCATATTACGTACTTACATATCTTATAAACTTGAAAAAGCTAGTTTTTCAACTTAATTACCTACTTTTAAAAGTTTTTTTTCTGAAATTTGAATATACAAACACAAGAAATGCCCATTTAATTGTGGTTAATTTAATTTTAAATAAATATATATGTGTTTATCGCGAATGAAATTACCAACTAACGAACTGTTTAAAACTACCACTACTAATTTCCCTTATCCACACCCAATAGTGCATAGGGCACTGCATTGGTACACCAAATGCAGTGTATCTTGATCATTTTATTACATAAAGGTAAGATGATCAGTCATACGCTTCAGTACCAGTCAAAGGTATCACATGAAATATTAATATGAATATCACACGTGTAAATAAATATTTCATTTGATTTATATTTTTTATTGACATTACTTGGTGGAATCCCATGATTAAATTTTTAATATATAACTAATTAAAGTTAAATAAAAAATACTTGGTACACTTCCACTTTTATTTATTTTGACCAGTTAGCGCTTTCACCCTGTAACGGGCATCTTCAGACTGGTAACATGTAACATCTTCAGACTGGTAACAAAATAACGCCAATATATTATTAATTAACCAGCAAACAGAATTTTCAAATTCCCCATTACTTTCACCCTTAGCCTAACCCACTAATATAATCCCTGTAATAAAATCCTATCCTTCCATTACCTACACCTTCTCACAATACTGCCATTTAACATAGTTTTTGTATTTTGTCTCATTTTATCTCATACTGACTCTCTTTAACTCACTCATGTACATTTTTGTTTTTTCTATATTTTCTTATATAAAATTGTTTTTGCCTTGTGCAATATAATAAAACTTATCCCTCCAGTTCCCCATTACCTACTTTGTTACATTACTGCCATTTAAACACATGTTTTGTATTTCGTCTCTCTTTCTCTCATATTGTCTTTTTCCATCTCATGTGTTTAGTATCTAAATTTATTTTGTAAAAACTGCTATTTATACTTTTGTCTTGTACAACATGTTACCAGTCTGAAGATGCCCGTTACAGGGTGAAAGCGCTAACTGGTCAAAATAAATAAAAGTGGAAGTGTACCAAGTATTTTTTATTTAACTTTAATTAGTTATAATGTGCGAATAGCCGCTACACACCACACACGTATAGTCGTATAGTCGGTGGCGATACTGTGAATCGGCCTTGGTCTGGCAAAGGGATCGGCGAACTTTTAAGCGAAAATAAAAAAGAAAAATTTGTTTAACTTTTCTTTGCGGCACGGCACTTTAAATCGTTGCTGCTGCACATTTAAAAACACACGGTACCTTCGAACAAGAGTTCACTAGAAGGGGCGTTTCCATACAAATTTTCTATAAATATTCGCTTCCTAGGGTTCATTTCATAACTAACTAACTAACTAACCATCACGCCATTTCTCCGAAGGGGTAGGCAGAGAGGATAGAAACGCCACACCACTCTGTCCTGGCACACTTCTCTTGCTTCCTCCACATTCATACATCTCCTCATGCACGCACGTCGATTATTCCGACTTCTTACATGCCCACTTTCAAGCACTTGTTTTACTTGATCATGCCATGTCTTTCTCGGCCTTCCTCGATTTCTACATCCAAGTACAGTCGCGACATATATTTTTTTAGCCGTTCTTTCATCATCCATTCGCACTACATGACCGAACTATCGTAAAAGACCTTTCTTAATTTTGTCGATAATGCTTATCTCAGCCTTGCTCTCTGCTCTAATTTCGACATTTGTACACTTATCATACATAGTCTTTACACATTTAAAAAAGGTTATTGATTTATTTATCTTGAGGGAGAACATACAGATTATTACATAATGCAGCATTATTTACCTATATAATAAAATTAAAAGCCAGTTACATGTTTCCACTATTAAGTTTGTAATGTTGGATGTGTGTGCGTGGTTATGCGTCAATTCTTTAGAAATTAAGTAGTTTTTTTGCCAGTAAATAATTAATGTAATAATTCATGTACAGATGAATTTTGGGATCGTAATAAGATTGAATCACGAGAGAAAAACATTATACAGCAACAAAATATAGTAGAGATAGAGGATATTCACATGCAGTACAAAGAAACGAATGTTACAAGCTGTTTCTTTATTGATAACTAAAAAATAGTTATGCCTAACTCATAAGCCGCCATTTCCCAACCCCTGGTTCGGCGTAGACGTGAAAATGTGAACTCTATTTTCAGACCGCTATGTTATTTCTGTATTACACTAATATATTCCCGGATACAATCGTATTTGTTTACATATGATTTGATTCTGCTCTCTGTATACATAATACAAGACGTTAAATTAGTTGAATATTCAATTTCGTCTGTTTATGTATGGATAATGGAGATCCGGAAGCATTAATACAAATATTTTGATACTCTTATAAATATTTTCCTAGAAAATCTTATGCGTACTTATGAAAGTATCCCCTTTCCTATCAACGATTAAAGTTTCTTACTTTCAACTATCGTTCCCTACACATACCGGACTGTACATTATATAATAAAGGGATCTGTTGCTCGATCACAGATCACTATCGACTCTGTAATAAGCGACGTGATAACGATTTCTTACCATGGATGTTTAACGTTTTCGCGATCACAATGGAACACACGCGTTAAAAGTTATCGATCGGATTATTAAACGAGCGCATCAAGTCGCGAGCCATTTCCCGAGATATATATTCTTCGCACATATCTTCATTCAATCTTTCTCGAGTGCCGTATTGCATTTAGCCGGTTTTCGGCAAGCCAAATATTGAGAAAAGCAGTCGACATAATAAACAATCCGACAAGCGCGTTGATTTGACGTTTGACGTTTGGCCGCGATATCGCGTGCCGAGCATCTCCGAGCGTTGCTTCGGCAATGCTCGGCTCGGCGAACGTGGTATGAACGTATGTTCATTGTGATCGGTCAAATCGTTAGCGTTAGCACGTGGTTAGCACGTTTTTAACTACGTCGATAGTTATCTGTGATTGAGCTCCTGGATAAATCAAAAGCAACAACGAAATTGGGAATAAATTTAAGAAACTAAACTTTAACATAATATTACTTTTTAAAATCATTGTTTTTGTTTGATTTGACCTTATAGCCATCGAACAATAATTTCGTCATAAAGTTGAGAAATTTCAAAACTTTCACATGTTTCCGATACTAGAAGTCGCAAACTAAATAATTTATTTTCCTAGACTTTCATGTTCGACTTTTGGGTTTAATTGTCTGTTAATAAAGTTGAACTTAGTTATTTAAACTAAACAAGTTGTTTATTGAGTTGTTCTTAAGATTACTTAGAAACCAGATAAAGTGTAACCGCGTAGAACTTTATTGTCCTTTGTCTTCCTACATTTATTTTAGATAAACACGGTGACTGCTAAGGAAAATGTATTATATACCTTACTCACATTGTTTACCATAAAATTTGAATATTTCACTATTAGTTTAATACGCCTAGGATATTTAATATCAAATTCGCAAACTTTTAGCTGGGTTGATAATTAAATTTATAAAAAACTGTCATGAAATCCTTTGAAAAAAAAACGTACTTTAAAACAGCCTACCGGTTTCGGATATACTACTCTTTCTACGAATATCGTATGATAATGTCCTGAAACGGAAGTTGTAACTTAAATCCGGTGCCATCAAAATTGTAATAATGTAACTATCTAAATAACTAACAATCACGCAATTTCTCCGAAGGGTTAGGCAGAGAGAATAGAACGCCACACTACTTCTGGCATACTTCTCTTTTTTCCTCCACATTCATACATCTTCTCATGCGCGCACGTCGATTATTCCGACTTCTCACATGCCCATTTACAAGCACTTGTTTTTACTTGATCATGCCATGTTTTTTCTCGGCCTTCCTCGACTTCTACATCCAGGCGCAGTCGCATCATATATTATTTTAGCCGTACTTTCATCATCCAATCGCTCTACATGACCAAACCGTCGCAGAAGACCTTTCTTAATTTTGTCGATTAATGCCATTATCTTAGCCTTGCATTCTGCTCTAATTTCAACATTAGTGCACCTATCATACATAGTTTTACCACATATTCGCCTGAGAGATCGCATTTCAACTGCATTCAATTTACTTTCATCCTTATTTTTCCAACTCCATGCTTCGCTTCCATACATAAGGGTTTGTACTAGAACTCCATTATGAACTGAATAATGTAAAATTGTGTAATAGTAGTTAGTATAAATATTATCCTAAGCAGCCACTGTATTTTTTTCAAAATGAAAATTCTTTCACATAATAAAGCAAGTGTACGCTTCTACAGGTGTCAAATATTGACAACATGTGTTTTCAGTATTGTTTTATCAAACGTAACGTTAAGTTTCAATAAAATCAGAAACAGTCTCATTATGAAGTTGATTTATTACAGTTTTATTTGAAAATTCTCACTGCAGTAATTGATTATTATTGGCTGGCATTAGGCCGTTGATTTGACGTGTGGTATATTTGCAATGTGTAGACATTCTGGCAAACAAAGGGAGATTGCTGCTAGACCATGAAAATCATGCTTAACCTCCTGCTCATAAAATGGTTTTAAGCTTTCAGTGTTGTGATGTAGATATACCGCAGTGACGCGTCAATTTTATTAATAATTTATCGTTTATACGCTTCATAAATGCGATATATCTACACGAACACATGTGTGATCGCAATTCGAGTAATTCCATAGAACAATATTTTAATTTCATTAAAACAGTGGACCATCCACGTTCATCGTAATCAATTTGGTTAGTCTCTAAATGATTTGATATCTTATATATATTTTTCTTTGGATCTTTTTAGTTGAGCTCGGATTAGGCAGTATTAATTTACTTCTTTGATTAATTGTTAGCATGTTTCTCTTGTCAGTGAAGTCGTTAGATCTAGACACACAATGAAAATAGTTTTTGGATCCAATTAATCACTTCAGTTTGAAAGGATATTTCGATGGTCATATACTTTACTTTAAAAACTTTACGAAAGGTCTGTCATTAGGATACTAAACAAAATAGTATTCAGAAAAAATGATCAATAGAGGTGGGTCGGGCACAAATTCAGGAATGGAACCGGCCAAGTAGAAACAAAATGTTTCTATCTTAAATTTTAATGTCTATTTATTTTTTAAATTAAGAATGTAAAAGAACAAATAAAATGAATAAATACATATTAGAAGGTATAGGTCATTTTCTAAACGTAAACAAACAGATGTTGAGAGAGTTTTGTAGCAGAAAATACTATCGCTACTAAATTTTTCTTTATATCGTTGGTCATAAGCCACGTAAACGCCTCCCGAATTTCTCGGCTCTACTGAGATAATTGTAATTTAATGCAAACCTACCATGGGTTCAATCCAACTTTTTTATGTTAGTATTTGGAAAACACTCAAAAACGTTTTTTGTTTATTATTATTATTATTACCATAATTTTAAAAAAATCATGTTCACGAAAGTCTTTTGTAAAATCGTATTATTTCGACGTATGACGATCTTCGAATTAGGTCATTGTTGTTATTAAAACTTTGTTATGTTATACCTAAGATAATATTTGACTTATTAAGTATGGGTAAGCAGTCCCCCCTTAAAGGAGTTGTACTTGATTGACTTAATGAGTCGGTACAACTAGAACCGTTGGGACTCTGATGGCAATTCAATGTAATTTGTATGGTCACGCCAGATTGCTTTGTTCCCAGCATTAAGTATGTTATTATTCCGTGCATATTTCTGTTAGTTATTGATTAAAACCATAATTGGGTCGCGAAACAAACATTATGCTTATGAAAATGTGGTCACACTATGTTGCAGCCGATAGTAAACTATCGTAAAAGCGTTTTTATTCCTGATCGTTTCATTTTTAGGTAAGGTCTCGAAAAATAACATCACTAGTGTGCTTTTTTTGTTCATCTCGTAATGTAAAGCGTAAGACGGATTATATTGTATTTCATGTGACAAATCATAATTCATAATCCACTGCCTCTTTATTATCCAATGCACTGCCTTTTTAAATTTATTCAATTAATTAATTTTTTTAACCACCTCAACATGTCAGGAGGCCCAAATACAAAGAGGAACAATGTCACAAATACCCATGCTTGAGAAAAATCACCTTTAATTTTTTGTTTCTCACCGGTAATCGAACCCGGAACCTCCGTATCGTGAGTCCAGCGTCTTAGCCATTACGCTACGGAGGCCGCCTTTTGCACTATTAGTAGTAGAAGTAGTATTTTGATGTCAGCTACTGCTAGTAATTTATTGTTTTTCATTAATTTTAGTAACCATTTTCAGCATTTTTCACGTGCGGCATCTGAAAGACTTTCAGTTGTAATTTTAAAAAAAAATTCGTTTTGAGAAAAAAAGATTATAGATACTATAATCCGTATTTATGACACATGGCTTTAAAATTATAACTGAAAATAACTTAGAGGTTTTCAGTAGTTTTCCTGAAAACTTTCTGAAAACAAAATGCGTTAGCTTCGTAGCTTCCATCGATTTCTAAACTTTCACGAATGTCTTACGACTATACGAAAATAGCTAAATAAAATATGATAGTGCTTTCGCACTAAGGTGGTAACTGTTAACTGCTGTACCTTTATTAATTCCCTACACTACAATAAATTATTAATTCAAAATAATTTTCGTAGCCAAAACTCGCACGGGGATCGTAAATCTAGATTAGAGTATACACGTACACGTGCTTAACGCTCCTAGTAATGTATGTATCAAGAAAAACACTTTACGGATTTTATTCACATTACCGTCCTGTGAAGTCAACAGTCTCAACATCGTAAAGTCAGTTACAGTAACTAATGAAAATTTACAGCATCGCCCAATCTGAATAAATTACACAAAATGTTATGACGGGACTATGGATATCTCATAATTTTTTACGGCTTTAATAATGTCAAAAGTTAATAATCAGCATTTTTGCCATCGTTTTCACAATTTATATTCACGGGGTTCTTGCTATCAAAAGGAAATTGTAATTAATGAAACTGATTGGTTACTCTCCCCCTACAATATCTATGTGATGAGTATGGCCCAGAACACACGGTGAAACGCAACTGCAGCGAAACCTTTTCGAAACTCTTGGTATGAAACCAATTTCGGACTATTTCCACAGACGACGCCACCTAAACGTGATGAAATTTTCATACAGTCATTAGTTTTCTCTGAGACCAGACGTCTGGGGTAATATGTCGAGTTTCGACGAAAACGCGACACGAGCGTTTCCTGCAAGCCAGTTTCAATGCAACTGATTGCGACAGTAAAATGCGTTTTAAACTTGTTGCGTCGTGTGTGGTTTCCTATAGGACCATATGACATAAACTCAAATGAAACTCAAAAGTGACTCAGAGTTGCAGTTTCGTCATTTTTGGGTTTCACCGTGTGTTCTGGGCCTAACACTGTCAGCTCACCGCAGTCCTTAGTTATGAAGCATAATATTTTCTTTACACTTTTGCACTGCAAATGTTTTCTAATATTTTATCAGTTCCTAATCCATTTTGTCAATTGAGGATTTGAGGTTGGCTTAGGTACCAGATGAGGTTCGAGGGATTCGCGTCCAGATAGTGAAATGTCCAACCTTTGCTAGGTGGTTGCTCTTCTTCCAGCGGGCGCACAACAACGGAACACATGATGCACTTTTTGGATGATGATCAATAATTGTTTTTTTAAGACAAATTGCCGATAGGGGTAGTTTGCGCGGCGGTATGCGGTGAGATAAAAAACATCACTTGGTTGAATAAGATTTAAGGTATTTAAATATTTTAAATAAACATACTATTGAAATTTCGCATTATGAAAAAGCGAGATTACAGTAAAAAATCGTTTTCGTTTTACCGTATTTATTTCTCCGACAAACTTCTTCATTATAATTGCTTTGCCTTGGTTTTATTCAAAGGTCAATCTTTTTAGAAAACTTCACCCTTGTGAATAGTTAAATGCCTTATACCCTTACTTTCGGTAATTAATTCGGAACTCAGGCTTTTAGTTAGCGTACAAGGTGTTTGAAAATTAATTTCAAAAAGTTTTTCATGTGTAAAAAACCTTTTCGTTTATCTTAACGTTTATTGAAGTTTATTATGGATTGCAATATATACAGTAAAAGTAATCATTTTAAAATAGTAGTCTTTTTAGTATGGAGACAAGAATTTTTAAATTTAAATTCTACAATTTTATAACTTTAAGTGATGATAAAACGACACAGCTTTAGCGTTCTTGTGATGATTTTTAGCTAAAATGACGCTGTTCAAGTTATTCAAATTGAACTATCTGTTATAATACTCCACTTGTCTCACGTAATATTATTACTGTTAAGTATAATACAAAAACGTTTCAGTTTTATAACAAAGCTAAAAAAAAACGATTTTAACTTTCTTTTTTCTTTAAATAATGCACGCTGATGTATTTTATCGCATAAAATTAATTATCCATGATAGATCTTTAGACGTCTTTCTGTGTAAGTTGATTTTATTTAATAATTTATAATTCTGCCAACATCCGTGTTGCTAGGATAGCACTTATTGTTAAGTAAATACGGAACCAGCTTAATTAATTATTAATTATCTACTATTAACACATCCTCCACCGGTTAACATGTAAAATATCAGGTAGGTACCCACATAAGAAATTTATGTTCCGCTTTACTTTCATAACAATATTTATAATAGATAAACCAAATCCTTGTGCACTGTTTCTTTTTGGTTGTTAAGTTTCCCTGCAATAAGTACCTAACATTGGTATAGGTAATTTTAAAATATGCAATTTCTAAATTTTTCTTCTTTGTCCATGACCTATATGTCATTGGTTTAAACATTTGAAAAATATTTACAGTTCATAATGGAGTTCTGGTACCAACCCTTATGTATGTTAGTGAAGCGTGTTATTGGGAAAAGATGGACGAAAGTAGATTGTATGCAGTTGAAATGCGATCTCTCAAGCGAATGTGTGGTAAAATTATGTATGATAGGTGCACTAATGTCGAAATTATGTATGATAGGTGCAAGGCTGGGATAAGCATTATCGACAAAATTGAGAAAGGCCTTTTACGTTGGTTCGGTCATGTAGAGCGAATGGATGATGAAAGAATGACTAAAAATCATATGATGGGACTGTGCCCGGATCTAGAAGTCGAGGAAGGCCGAGAAAGACATGGCATGATCAAGTAAAACAAGTGCTTGAAAGTGGGCATGAAAGAAGTCGGAATAATCAACGTACGTGCATGAGAGAAGATGTATGAATGTGGAGGAAGCAAGAGAAGTATGCCACGACAGAGTGGTGTGGCGTTCTATCTTCTCTGCCTACCCCTTCGGGGAAATGGCGTGATGGTTAGTTAATTAGTTAGTAAAAATGTTTATTTATAATGTTAAAATTTGTGCGTACGTCGTAAATCGAAGGAAACTGGCCAAATTTATTTTTGCTGTCGCAAACAATCGATTTTCCCTTGTTAGCTATTTCTGTATCTACTTTTGGTGTGTTAGATTTCCAGTTACACAATTAACACTTCTTCATTAGTGAGGTCGCCTGACTTATCTGACATCCTAGTCAACTAGACAGCCAAGACAAGGGTCAAGGTACCAGCTTGTTACGTTGAGATATCAACTTAAGGTTAATTTATTCCATCTATAGAAACGAATATTTGAAAAGTAAGAAAATACTTACACCATTCCATATCCTGATCCTTTGAGCAGCGCATAGGTTTCACGCTATGTTTTGACCGCCCGCGCCAGTTTCCGTGCGTCTTCCTAAGTAAGGTCCCACTTTTCGTAGTTCCGTAGTTCGAAAATTGACAATTAAAAAAATAAAAAAATTACTTAATCTTAGATACGAAAAATATTATTTTTGGATTTTTGTTATCATTATTATGTCCGTAATTAATTTTTAAAATAACGTAATCGCGATTTCCCGCTAAAACAAGTCATTATATGGTAGGAATCGTCTATTAAAATTTTAATCCAGTTTTAATGTAAGTTGTGCCTAAAATAGAAAAAAGTACACAGCCACTGCTCTGGTTCTACGCATCACTGTATATGCAAAACGACCCTTTTTGTGCGCTTAGGAGACGGGTGCTTTTAAAGCATCCGTTTGCGGTCAATCCGTTTTTAAATATTTTTTACGACGAATCTTTTGAATTTTAATTTTCACAGAATAATTTCAAATATTCATTACTATTCACACAAAAAAAAACGGAATTTAAAAACATAGTACACTTCCCTATTGTCTGAATCACAATATAAAAGAAAAAAATATAGATAATTAAAATAAGTTTACTTTAAGTGAGTGCTTCTAACATAAATTTTATATACCATATTGATTTGTTTAGTACTAGTGCTACTTTCTCTTATCCGCACCAATGGTGTATAGGGCACTGAATTGGTACACTAAGTAAGTAAGGAAGTACACTAAAGATGTTTAAAATTAATAATCATTAAAAATACGCTAATGGATTTAAATGTGTTTGAACGGGTGGTGGCCCAGTGGTAGCGTCGCGGTCTCTTTGCCAGAGATCCTCAGTTCGAATCCCCACTTTGACATCACTCGATTCCTATTTTCAAGCACAAGCCGCATAAGCTTTATTGGAAATAGTATTTACAAATTAAAATATGTTCAAATATCGTAAGATTGCATAGATTTCTTTATGATAAAAAAAGTGTGTAAGATTAAAAATAGCGCATTTTGACTACCGTGCATGGTTTGGCGGCTTCGATGCTGTAGGGGGTCAACATGAAATATTTATTAACATGTGATTTTAATATAAAAGTGTGGAAAATGTTTTACAAACAACGACCATGATGTGGTGTTTATTGTTTGAATCAACAATTGACCGCCATTCAGTTACAATGTGTGCAGTTTACCGGGCAAACCGTTGTTAGTTCGTCCGTCGCGTCTATAGTGTATTACCAACCTTGTCTATTCCAATGTCCTTTAGCCGGCTAATTACAATCCAAGCCGGAGAATCCCGTGGAACGTCACATGCCTTCGGACGTTTCCACCGACGAGCCGAGCGGACCGGAAGTCAACAACAACATGTGTTCCGTCGCCAGGAGGAGACACGCCATCCGGATCCGACGGAAATCAAAAATTCCATACAAATACAGGTTTGCACGGTTTCACGTATGAATATTGCTAACAATCCATTGTTCGCTTTCGTCCTTTGTGTATTTAGTATTTATCGTGATGTTTTGTTGCATTTTATGTACGCATTAAACGAGTACCAACAGATTATTCGTTAATACTATCAAAAAAGGATTGTAGTAAAACGAATGAAGATATCAACATTTAAGATTCTGAGCCGCCTGATAATATCATTAGGCGTCCTGATAAAAAAGTTGGTAAAACGAATGATTCCTTAGCTGACTAACACTTAAGTAGAAAATTTTGATTTCTAAATCACTGCAATCCTTTTAAATAAGTAAATGGTCGATTATTTTTTTATGCTTGTCGAAAAACAGTGTACGATCTGCCTTCAAGAGATTAAACTTTTACTAACGATGCTTACGAGTTTGATCCGACCACTGCAATTGTCGTTTGTATCTACAAATTTCAGTGCATTTCAAACGCGAATTACAGTACAATCTAATTACACACCCTTGTTCACCGTTGCAACGAATTAATCTATAGTCAATCAACATTCGAGGCAGTGCCGGTGTCACGCCGTTTTGAATTTAAATTAGTTTTTAATAAACAATGATTGGAGGTTCCCCATCACATTTTCATAACAAAGAAAATAATAATTTATGCGAAAACTTTGGGATTACCTGTGATTTGTAAACGTTTGCATAGTAAAAATAACAAATAAGTCATTTTTATTATACCATATCCGCTCCCTATGTGGAGCATATGGAATCCACAAACTGCCTCCTGGCCAAGCGATCGGCCGCCAGCTCCCGCGCATCCTCCCAAGTCAAGTCCACGTCCCGCAGCTCTGACGCAAACTGCCGACGAATTGTCAACAGTGGACGACCGGGGACGCCGAGAAACTGATGCCTTGTAAAAGAGGCAAGCATGGTTAAGGCTCTCATCACACCTGCATCACACCTGTTCTCCTCTATGGCTGCGAATCGTAGTACCTAACTAGGGCCCAAGACAGCAGACTTCTGAGTTTTGAGAATAGGTGTCTTAGAAGAATTTTAGGTGTGCGGTGGTTTGACTTTGTAAGGAACACAGAGGTGAGGCAACGGACACAGCAACCCTTGGTATCTACTGTCATCCGGCGAAGGCGTTTCGGCCATATACTACGTGCGCCTCCCGAGAGCCTTAACCAACAAATAATTACTAGTCTGAAAACGTTATTTTTTATAGATTGTTTATTTGATAGACAAAGTACTACGAATCATAAAAACTAAATTAATTTTAAAAGTCGATACTTTATACATTATGCAATTGTGTTTTCAATTCACGAAATTGAAAGCAAAATTGCATTTTCAATCACAATGCAAGTCTATTATTTTTTTATGTATTCACGGGGATAAAGTAGCTTTTTTCTAAACTCGGGAATATGGATATTCAAGCGTTTACAGGGCTTATGACCTGTCATTCGCTGGGTAATGTGGCCACTTGACGTATTGCATCATTCCCCTTTCTGCTTATTAGCGAATATCCACACCAGCTTATGTTTTGGTTTTCCTTATAATATGTTATACATGTTCGAAACATACCCACCTTTGAGTTGGATGTATTGACAATGAAGATAAGTATTTTTTTTAGCCAATTACTTTATTTTTGTAATTGAGATTTTATCAATGACAGGTCATAAGCGCTTTAAACGCTTGAATATCCATATTTACGAGATTGGAAAAAGGCTTCTTCATATCTCTGGAGATATAAAAAAAATAATATACCTACTCCAGTTATGGGAAAAAATTCCAGTGTGTGCAAGTATTTGGACATACTCAAAATGTTATAATAATGAAAATCGTTTTTTAAAAAATTCTCTTCTGAGTATCATCAGTATAATAAATTATTGATTTTAGCAAAATTTTACTAAAGGGGAATATTAAAGTGGTTTATTTTCCTTTATAATTGCTTCGTTCACAGCTTAGAACTTAGTTTCGAGCATAAACTACTATGATAACTTATTTGTACAAAGAGGAATTATTACTGAAGGCGTTAAGAAGGAAAAGCTTTTACAGTTTAAAAATGTTTATATAACATTGACTTTGTAAGGAACACAGAGGTAAGGCAACGGACACTGCAATCCTTGGTATCTACTGCCATCCGGCGAAGGCGTTTCGGCTGGCTAGGCCATATACTACGTATGCCTCCCGAGAGCCTTAACCATGCTTGCCTATTTTACAAGGCATCAGGTTCTCGGCGTCCTGGTCGTCCACTGTTGACAATTCGTCGGCAGTTTGCGTCGGAGCTGTAAGACGTGGACTTGACTTGGGAGGATGCACGGGAGCTGGCGGCCGATCGCTTGGCCTTTGTGGATTCAGTTTTCCTTTGTAGATGCAGTTTGTGGATTCCATATGCTCCACATAGGGAGCGGATATGGTATGATGATGATGATTATATAAACAACGTATTAAACGTAGCGTTTTCCTCATCAAGTGAAAATTAATCAGATTTATCGCTCACTTTTGCAAATATTTTCCATTTATTATTTTCTTTACTGGTTTATTAAATATATTTTTTCTCGGACGTTCCTTGGGTCTGTTTTCATCTTTATCAATTTTAATTTACGCCTTCTGTTAAGGTACCACAGAGATTAATCTTACTAGGGCCTTAATTAAAATAGTCGTAGATAAAATCGCTTTCACCGCCACTTCTGCCGACGTGCTACGCGGTGATAACGAGTTAGAGGAGAGATAATAATTTGGAGGAAGGGATGAGGGAGGAAATTTGTGGTGTTCTTCGTACATCGAAAGTTTTGATTTAGAAAACACTATAAATTACGTGTTTAAAATAATTATAATTACACAATTACGCTAATAAAACATACTAAATATACAAGTTAATAATACTTTGTGTTTAAGTATTTTAATAAATGTTTGTATATATCTATACCTAACAGCTCAACGACTTTTCTGGGTTAAATGGGTATACGGTATAAACAAAGGAAAGTCGGTGAGTGCTTGAAGAAAATATTTACTAGTGGGTGATCAAATCCTTGAAGACAAACACTGGATTTTATACAAATACACCACTAAACTTGTCACGTTTTTTAGGTGCATCCACGAAACTAAATCGGATTGTTGTAAATATATTAATAATTATTACGACTACTACTACTTTCCCTTATCCGCACCCAATGGTGCATAGGGCACTGCATTGATACACAAGTGCAGCAAATCTTGATATTTTTTACATAATATGAAGGGAAGATGATTAGTCTTACAATTCAGCGCCAGTTCTAGATATCGCATATTTATGAAATACTTAATTTATATTATTTATTTTTACTTTCAATGATTTCATTTTAAATTGTCGATTTTTTAATAATCTATTTATTTTATACTTGTAAATAATGCTGAATTTATTTATTAAATTTTTGTAAGTAATGCCGAATCTATTTACTTTATACTCGTAAAAAGATATTATATTTACAATTGAGTCATTAAAATTGGTTTTTTATTACATACATAATTTTACAGTTTAGAACGTTTGTATTTCAGTTATTTAGGTATAACCCCGTGTCTAACTGAATGTGAATGTGTGAACGATCTTGGCTGTCATGATTCATATATGTGGCTTTTTATTAATGTATCATACCAATCAACACTTTATATCTATGTAAATGCATTTAACCTTCAATTGTGATCAGTAGTATAATATAAATTGTATTCAAACCGGTCGGTACAGTAGCATGAAACCGCTCAGATTTTCACTTGCCAACAACGTTTATCACAGACTTACTTAAGCGCACCTTATACGGGACAGAAAACTGTTCAGTTTCTTGTGCAGTTTGAAAACTGTCCCGTAAAAGCGAAAAGGAGTTGGAAAAATAGGACGAAAGTTTATGGAAACCTGTTGAAATGCGATCTCTCAAGCTAATGATCAAGTTCAACAAATACTTGTAAGTGGCCATGTGAAAAGTCGGAATAATCGACGTGCGTGCATGAGAAGATGTATGAATGTAGAGAAAGCAAGGAAGTATGCCAGGACAGAGTGTTGTGGGGTTCTATCCTCTCTGCCTATCCCTTCGGAGAAATGACGTGATGGTTAGATAGTTTAATGAGTAATTTTCAATGTTTTATTACTGAAGCCAGCATTGTAATCCCCTTTACAGCCTTAACAGCATATAAATTTATTGTTTATGAATAGCTAGGAAATAACGCTAAACATTTTTCTCAGAGTTTTTACGTAGCAAATGTCAGTTTTAATCCTTGTTCGAATCTGGGAAACCTTATTACCTGAAATGAAGATCCTTTTCCCAGTGCTAGTTTACAATTTCACGTTCGATTTTGTATCAGAATTGTTGGCACAAAATGTTGATTCCAGATCTTCTGCGGCGGAGCGGAAATTCGGGTTAGGAACTCCTTTGTTTTCTCCGGATTTATTTCGCGAAGCATTAAGAGCAAAATAAGCGGTACCGGCCATATTTCTGATTTCTAAAATGAAGGAAACGTTTATTGCCACTTCAGTAATCATCCAGGTGTGTATTTACACTTCAAAGGTTTAATTTAATTAGTAATTGTTTATCATTTTCATCTACCTATTATATTATACAGGTACCTCTGTTATTTTAAAACAATTTTCGTAGATAATTTTTTGTGATGACGTAGTACACGGATAAATCAACGATTCCCTTTCAGTTCTTTTTATTAATTTCGTACTAGGTACTAATTCAAAAAAATTACAATTTCCATTGACAAACATCAAAAGCGTTGTTGAGGCATAAAATAAAACTACCATTTATAACAAAATATTCTAATTATTTCCATTTACTTATAATTTATGGCCTAATCAATTAAAAACTATGTTTATTGCAACATTTTTAAATCAAACTAGAGTTTTTGGTTCTATTTTTTATATTTTATTTATAATATGACAATTGTTTCGCCTTGTTAGGGCATTATCAAACTGTCGTGTTGAACAATAAAATATAGTTTAATTTAAATATATTATAATATGGAGTCCTATAAAGTAAATGCTGAGTCAATAATTATATTTATTGTCGTTATAATGGTTTAACTTCCTTATTTTTATATGTTGAAATTTTATTGTATTCAACCATTGATAGGTATATTAATTTAGTTCGCTAACGCTAAACTTGTTGACCAGCACAATGTTTAACATTGCTTATGACGTGTTCGAATTGAATGGAAAATTGTTGATTTTCAGCTGGTCGCTCGTGCTAACCACGCTGTAGTAAGTACCTACCTACATATTATTATGACAGAGGTGGTCCACACAGTGACCGAATACAAAATGTCGCGCTTTACGTGGCTCAATTATTTATCCACGTGACAAAATTCTGATTCGGTTTATTTGTCCAATCAGACACACTGATAGACGTTGTTTCCATCACCTCTTGCGTAGAAAATCGAGAACTGAGCGGAACGTAATGAGTTTTAAAGTGAAAACCATTAACTTTAATCACTTAAATAACCTTGCCTTCGGGAGTAACAACATCTTTGCAAAGTTTTACGTTTCGAAAAATTCTTCAAAGGTTTATTCGAGACAAGATGTTTGCGAGTGAAATTATTCGGTAGAAATATACTGTCTGTGATTGGGGCTTAAAGAAAAGTTGTTTCATAACATTCAATGTAACGAAAACCCTCCGGTTATCGAAAGGTTCGGAACCTTCGTTTTTCGGTTCTAATAAACTTTGTTCTTCGATTTCTCTGGGGGCAAACCCGTCAAAACAGAAAATAATAAATTTACAAAATGTTGATATCTTTTAAGGTGTTTTTTTTTAAATAACACTAAATATATTTTTAATGTTACGTTCATCTTAATTGGAATTTGATGTCCACTGGGACTTAGTATACTTTAGGGATATTAACTCACAATCAATATTTTTGAATGGAAAATAAACTTTCCAGCTTAATTTTCTTCTATTAAAGCTTTTTTTAGGCTTTCCCTTTAATTAAACAAATTGTTTAGCTGTTGTTTGAATACACATATCCAACTTTTATAATTTTTCATTTGGAGAGTTTTATTTTGTGATGACTAAATTACCAATGATGCGATGCAACTATGGTAGTAGTAAATGCAGTTTTTCATTTGTTATGAAATTTTCATGAATTATAGTAACACTGGAATGCAATGGGATCCTCCTTTAAATTAAAATATGAAATGTTCAATATGCTTATATGTTTTTGTATCACGTCTAAATATTAAAAAAAAAAAAAATGGTTGCAAATTTTCTGTAAATGTAGAAAAAAAAAACAAAAATTCACAAAACCATTGGTTCAATCCGTTTGTTAATCGGATAATTTCGCCGGAATGCATACAAAACTCAATTTTTGCAAAAAAAGACAGTGCATTTTTTTCATCAAATCTATAAAAATAATTCTTGAAATTTAGATGGAGGAAAATATTTTTGTTTGGAGACCAGTGTATGTAGGTAATTAATTGATTAGTTATCTGTAATCTGTTGTCAGATGGAAAAATTCAAATAAAAAAAAAACCTCGGTATTTTTGGTACTATCGTTTATATTCTGAGTAGTTATTTAATTTATTCTTCGCAATTTTCAATTTCCCGGCATTGCGGTGCAGAACTAATGCAAATCTTAATTGCCGGGTTGCATAAACTTCTGCAATTGGTAATTTAAAAGTTTTTGAGCAAAATTGTAAAACTTGTTTTTATAACAGTAAAGTAATACAATTTTCATTAGTATGAAGGTCATACTTATCATCAAATCGGATTAAAGGATTTGAGAAACTGACCGGCAATCATGTTCAAATCCTGGAGAGAATGATTTTTTCAAGTGCAAATTGTAATTGCGATTTTTTCTTGATTTGTTAAATAATATTACTTATAAAAATTTATTTCTTTTGCTAATCAACGTTTGACTGTTCGATTAAAACTAGATTTAAAATACAGCCTGTTCACATTGCTAGCCGATTGTTTAAAGTTTTTTTACACATAAAATGTACAAATATGAACATTTAGTTTCCACGTAACTTCTTGCCAGATATAAATCCGTGTTAAGTCACGCCATAAATTTATGAACCAAAATGAATATTGCGACTTTATTTATCGGTCTCAACCTATTAAGAATAGCGGACCGTTATCTTGTCACAACAAATTAACGTCACTGAAAACAGAGGGGAAAATCGAACATTATTGCTTATAATATTTCAAAAACCGTCATCTCTTATATCCTTATCGATTTGCGACAAAAATATATCAAGGTGTGGAATACATATCACGATAATTTATTGTTTTAAACATAATTAAATTAGTGAAATAGCTTATGTCGAAAGTCTTTGATCGGTGCCTTTTGTCTTATTTTTTCAATGTGTTTATTTATTATATTTACGAGCACATCACTTTCGTTATATTCCGATTGCAAAGATTAACATTTTATTGCAATGGGATGCTTTGAACATTAAATATTGCTGACCCAATGTAGTTTTGCTAACAACTGTGACGTAATTATTATAGCATTTTCGTCCACTTCAGAATCGTTAACTCTTGACGATTTGTTATTCGGTTTTCAATCGAGTTTAGTGGTTTTAAAGTTCCCGACAAATTTAATAATGATACTTTTAAGCTGTGCTTTGTTTCGCCAGCGTGTTAGTTGATTATAATGCGAGTTTAAATCAAAAAGTGAATTCGTTTCGTAGGTATATTCTAGAAAAAAAACAGTACTATAACAGTAACAGTTGTTGATTATTACAATGTAATTATTATTTATTACTTTGTAATTTTTGTACTAAGAATATTTTAAAGAATTCAAATATTGCAAGTTTTAGAATACTTACGTATCATGAACAATTTATTCTAATTTCAATAATAAATCCCATCACGAGACCTTCTCTTTACTCAACTTTCTTCGGCTGTGAAGTCGGGTAAAAAAACCTACCACTCGGATTCGACTTTTCTATTACGTTTTTAACTGATACTTATTATCGAATCTATCTCAAAATGATTTCTGACTCCGACTCCACAGTCCTTGTTTTTCTTAATTCCATTATCACGTTTCCCTTTGATTAACTAGGTTATAATAATAAGTTAATAATTACTAAGTCGTATGCGTGGGTAGACGCAATGTCTTACAGTTCAATAAATACATATAAATAACTTTACAAATCACCTTGGTGTTTCATAAAAAGTTGGCGAATAGACTCTTCTAAGCAGTATAAAATCTAATTTAGCCTGGCAACATAATAGAATAAGAACTGATGTAAAAACATGGTAATAAATTTCAATTCTGCTCTAATTAAGCGCAAGGCATGGTTCCTGTAGGGAAAAATATGACGTAGTTATTACTATACGGTAGAATATACATGTATACAGAGTATCGCTCCAAACTTACATAGATTAGCTTATTCGTGTCTGCCTATGATGTTGTCTTCATATAAATTTCAATCAATTTAGTCATTCCGTGTATTTATTCCATGCAATGAATATTCCAATAATAAGAATACGTTATAAATATCGTTGTTTTACGTACTCTGTTGACGAAAAAAAAAACAAAATACTATTAAATGATTTACTAACGTAACAGTACCTATAACCTATGTGTGCGTGGGTTTTTAAATTTATATACATTAAAAAGTATATTTACCCACTTTTTGTCTATATTATGATGCGAAGATAGATATGAAAATGATAACTTAGAAATTGCAACTTAAATAAAAGACGATTATTTATTTATGTATTTTTTAATCAGATTAAATAACGTAAGTGGTCAAAGCCAACAATAGAATTGAATTACTGTTAATACAGAACGAACAAATAAAATTGTATAGAAAAAATATTTCTATGCTTTCACTGTGCATAAAACTTACCTATTTGGCGCAAGCGTCAAGTCGTATTTAAATTCACTTAGGTAATAATGTAGACATAGTTTATGAGAATACGTACATCGGTTTTTCTTTAGGAATCTGTCACAATTTTATAAAACTGAAATATTTGCGAAGAATGCTATGCTGAAGAAATATCTCGAGAATTACGTTGTAATTTATGCAATAATTTAACTTTTATGTTAATTTAACCATTTAAGTACGACCATCGTTTTTGCACATTCAAGGCGGTGACAATAATTAACTTGTTGATTTTAATAACCACTTTGGCCTATTTCGAAAAGAATTAATAATTTGCATTTTACTTTTCCGTCACCTTCTTTTTTACTATAAATATGCTAACTGCTAAAAACAGCTCATAAACTTTAAAGCTAATTTTTTTCCATATAAGATGGCCTTTATTTTAATAACACATAAACATTTCATTCCCGAAATTCAAAACAGGCAATTTCTTGAAAGAGCAATTATCTTACAATTACAAAACAATTTAGTCCAACTAATATAGTATTTCCGTGGTGAAATAATGCGACGTTTTTTTACAGTGTCCTATAACCTTGATATATTTAACGCTGCTCAGAAATGCCTCATCTAACGACATTGCTGTTGAGATAAAATTTTATATTTCATAAAAAATATACTCGAGAAGAGGTTTTATCGACCAGAAATATTTTATAAAGTTTCACGGCCGCCATTAAACGGGTTTTAATCAATTTTAAAATGCTGTAAGAAGTTTTATTACAATGCTTAACGGTTTTATTTATCGTTTAATATTATTTAATTCTTCAACGAAATGTGTAAAGACATCCGAAGTATTACAATTACAATAATTAAATAACACATTTATTTAGAATAATTCAATCCTTGTACGCTCCCTTCGCAGCAACCCTTGGTGTCTACTGTCATCCGGCGCGCGTAGGCGTTTCGACCGCTAGGCCATATACTACGTATGCCTCCCGAGAACCTTAACCATGCTTGCTTATTTTTCACGGCATCCTGGACGTTGAAAATCCGTCGGCGGTTTGCGTCAGAGCTGCGGGTCATGGACCTGACGTAAGAGGATGCGCGGGAATCGGCGACCAGCAGTTTGTGGAATCCATATGCTCCACATAGGGAGCGGATATGGTATGATGATGATGATGATGATGAATTCAATCCTTAAATAGCTGAATATCTTTTAAGTAACACTTATCTTTAACAGCTTTATAAACAAAACTACCTACCATACTTATACCTAGATGTACTTGAAATATACAATAAAGTAGCGCAACATTTCACATGTGAATTCTCTCTGTCTACTGTTTTTTTTGAACTTTACATACAATAATTAATTACACATGACAAGATTCTCTTATACAAATTACGCGTCCCAACAAATATTTACTTTGTTTATTGACTTTATACCGTAATACATAATCCCATCCTAACACGTTTCTTAACGCTGAGTCATATGGCTATAAAATCAAGTTCATTGTAGGAGGATATTTGTAGGAAAAACGAATTTGGTACTGCGGAGTTAGCTACTCCGCACGGTCAAATATTATTATCAAGGTGATTGGGTGCTGACGGCAGAAATATTCGCGAGATTGACTGGTAAATGCACTTTGTTGCTTATTAATAGTGCATTTTTAAAAATAATTATTGATCGTAATATTATCATATTGAATGTCGGAAAACCGGTTTTGTGTGTGCGCAATGCTCAGATGCAAGGTGATGCTTGAAGACTAAACTTTATTAAACTGTTGCTGATCCGAGTTATGCAATTCTACTGATAAAAATATACCAATAACAATGAAATCTGAAAGCAATAATAATTTTTCCAAATGCTATCGTTCATTTTACACCAATTTTCCCGAGGGCGAATAGGAATTCTTCTGAACTACAACTTCTTCCCTTTATCCGCGCCTAGTGGTACACAGGGCACTGTATTGGTACAATACTGTTCAGAATTTATTAGGTACAAGAAGGCAATATGATCAGTCTTACGCTTCTACGCGCTTATAATGTTGATGCAAGACACTAAGTGGAATGTAGGGCAGGGGCATAGTGATTTTCTTCTGACTTGAGCGATGCCCCTGGCCTTGATTAACTTCACTTGACTTGTTTTGTTCACAATTTAAATTGTAAAATCTTTCAAAATGTGGCTGACAGTCTCCCAGGACTCTATAACAGCCGCGGGTACTTGTGGACTCTTTATTATTACGCCAATACAAGGCATCTCTTTTTTTTGAAATGTGAAAAACCGCATTGAAATAAATATTTTACTATGGTCCCGGCAGGTATCGAACCCGCGACCTCATGCATGCCCAACGCGCTAACCCCTGCACCACAAGGCTGACGTTTTTCTTTTTCTATTTATGCAGTAAAATAATTAAAAACAATCAAACTTTTGGCCTCGAGGATATCAGATTTCAATCGAACATGTAATCAGCATGATACAATTAAAACATAGGTTCTACATAGTAAGTATAAAAGCTGTCATTAATGATTTTGAGTGATTGGTGAGGCATTGCATTAGCTCACCAAGTGCAGTGTAACTTAATCATTTATTTCATACCACCGTCACCGTGAAGAATTCGTACATTGTTTCAGCCGTGAATCTGATACCTAGTAGAAATTTCCATATTTATGTTTTTATATAAACAAACGAATTACCTACTTGGAAATTTCTAGGTGTAGTTCTTCGAATTGTTTGTCGATGGTGTAGTAGCAAATAACGGGTTTTAATAATATCGACGTTGGAAAGGAAACAGTTACTAAGCAACATTAACATGTGCAAAGGAAAATTATAACAAGTGACATAATATTATCATGTCGTCTTGTATAATTTTTCTTTGGACATAATATGTAGCTTAGTAACTTTTTCCTTTCCACCACCGATATATTTTAAAAATAGATTTTCCTTAATTATTGTCGATGTATTTGTTTTCTTGTACATGTATTTTTGTAACGACTTCAGCCATAATCATGTCGTATCACTAGTATACAATAATGTAATGGATATAACATTATCCGAGCCTTATCTCCCTAATAGTAAAAAGCATTATTTAGTAATTTGCTCTAGAATGTTATTCTGAAAGCGGAAAATGGTTAAGCAACTGATAAAAATAATATATACTTTACCTGTCACAAATATTATTTGTTTGAAATATTTACTATTCATCCATTTGTGAAGATTCGAAAACAAAACAAGTTATAGAAGTATAAAAAAAAACTACAACAAATAAATAATATCTATTACGTTTCTCCATTGGTTATCACATCGGCCAGTAGGTATTTTTTTAAATGCTTCCAAATTATACCTTCATCATCAGAACTTCATATTTGCTCCACATGTGTAACACATGAATTTTGCAAACTGCATCCAAGCTAAGATTAATTTGTCAATAGTGGACATCCAGGACGCCCAGAATCTGACCTTCATTCTTACTATTAGATATACCTAATGTAGGTTTAAAGTTCAAAACTATTTTACACAACATTTTAGCTTCTTGAACCAGGTTGTGGCCTAGTGGTAGATTCAGGGACTCCGGATTAGAATGTCTAGGTTCGAATCCCACTACATTACAGGTGGTTTCCTGCTTTCTGGCACAATTATTTTCTACTATTCGAAAGCAGCCCCAAAATATTTGAGTTTATCGTAAGAACTGTTTTGAAATGTTTTTTTTTTTTCTAAAATAAAAAAATATAAATCAGAAATATCGGCTCTTGCACAGCTTTAGGAAAAAAGTATAGACAGTTATAAATTAACAAGTTATTTAAAAAATGATTATGAAAAATGATAAATTGGAAATGTGATAAACATTGTGTATAATAAAATATATTTATCGATTTGAATGTTTTTTTTACAGAAATTTACTTATCCTGGTAAAGTTTTGGTCATAGAACCTGTCGATTACCATTTTAATTATTTTATAATTTTTCTTTTCATATTGGAATTCTTTGAATTTTTTTCAAATTCAAGATTCATACAAATACACATTTTATAATACTTTTTATGATTTAATAGAGGGCATTGTTCTTCACAAGTCAGAAAATAATTTTATTCTACTTTTGTAGTTTTAGTGCAAATTAGAAACGGTTTGTGAACTTACTAATTATCTAAAAAATAGCACACCATATTATACAACAACTAAATTGAGTTGCGGTTACCTATTCTCTAGATAGTGTCTAACCAACGTATCTTAACTTCGGTTTTGTTGAATTATCCGATTTACCATTCTGTCACTCACGTCTCCCAAACAATTTGTCACAAAGCTCTGAATCGTAACGTTCTGGAAACGATCGGGAACATATTGTTACCCAGAGGCTACAGTTACTGCAATCGACTCAAGTACATAGTACCTACTCGCAAGTCGATTTATCTAGGGGTTTACTTTTGCAATTTTACTTATTTATTCAGTGCATAATTTTTTTAATATTGCATGCATGTAGAATCATTAAATACATTGTAATTGCAAACCTCAGTAGGTACCGAATAATGAGGTGTATGATCAGGTTTATGAACTGCCCTAGAAATAAATGAAAAACATCTACCCTTACGATGAATTTATTTATCCCATTCATGTTTCTATTCAACCTAACCTAACTTGACCTAACCCAGGGTGGATAGAAATGACAAATATTCTTAAAATTTTCCAGCACAACTTGTTTCCGGCTTTCTGGCACAGTTATTTCCGACTTTCTGAAAACAGCCCGAATTGAAATATTTGAGTATATTATCAAGAGCTCAAATGTTTCTTTATTATAAAAAAAAATCAATTAAAAAATGTTTTTTTTTACTAAATACAAACAATACGAAGAAAAACGTCTGAAATTTTGCACAATAACCCTGTTTTACAGTATAATGTCGCATCGCAAAACAACGCCCCTCAGCGTATAATATGCAATATATGCATACATGATACAAGTATCTACAAAATGGTCTCCGTACTCTATCCTTATCTTATCATAATTAAAGAGCAACTCTTCATTTATGTAAATAATGCTTCTGTAATAATTCAGCTGTAATTATTATTGTTTCTTACATCAATTAAGTACTGAAACGGTATTTTATTAATAATTATCTTCACAATACAATACATCACAGAAAAAGTACTAATTCCGACAAGGGCTTTATGAACATCACGTTTTTGCGTGCTGTATTTTATATAATTTTATTGTTTCTATGATTAATTTTCTACTTTCGTGTCGGAATTGAAATATAAGAAATGTTGAATGATATTACAACTCAAATAAGCGCCAGTTCAAAATTACGAAAAGTTAATTTTTGAAAATATAAAAGGCGTTTAAAGTTTTACTTAGACAAAAAAGGACCATAATATTTGACATATTATAAGTAATATAATACACTATTTCGACTTGAATTCTTTCATTAATCCTGATATTTGTGGCAAACAATTGAGTAAAGATGAAAACTCAGGACTAGGGACATAAAGTGTACATACTTATGCACCTAAGTACTTAAGTACCTATCTAAATATTTTGTAAAGGTGCAAATTTTTTGTTTTAATTACTATCTCGGTACTTACAAATAGTGATCGGATATGAAAAAAATGACTCGCTTGTAGAGTTATTATTTTTGAATTCGTGTTTTTTTAAACCTCAACGTTATGCTACAGTAATTATTTTTTGGAGACTAAAGTTTCTATAGTCAATTTGGATAGATATGACCTAATTTTTCTTCAAGGATAAACAATATAACGAAGCAAATGTACGATTTAAAAAATGCGTTAAATGTTTTTTTTTAATGCATTAAATTACATAACGCATTTGGTAATTTTATATATATATTTTTTCCCTTAGTAAACAGTGAATAATTTTACTTGGTGGTAAATAATACGTGTTGAAAATGAAAAGTGATGGACTATAAGCTAGTTATAGTGCGCCTATAATTGACCTTCAAGTAGGCAGCTGGTTCCGATTCGCTGACTCATCATCCTCGCGCAGAGTTGGAATCGAATGAATGCATTGTAAAGCTTACATTCACTGCAACCAATAATAAGTCAACACTTATTATTGCAGAAAATATAGAAATATTTTAATAAATACCCAGGTTTTCATTAAAATGTAACGATTATTGTAATTAAGAACTGAGAAATACAAAATTTCTAGCTTTTTTTATTTATATTTTTTATTTACATTACTTGGTGGAATTCCATGATTAAATAATTTGAATATAACTAATAAAAGTTTTTAAAAAAATACTTGGTACACTTCCACTTTTATTTATTTGACTAGTTAGCGCTTTCACCATGTTACGGGTTTGTTAGCTTTTAATAATTAATTATACGGCGATCTGTTTTGAAACTCACTAAAATATTGTTAAAACTCATTTAAAAAATTAATTAACCCCATAATTTTGTACAGGGACTTCAACTCTTGACCGCGAAAACACGGTGACAAAATTAAAAAAATAAAAAACATTTAAAAAATCAAGTGGGTATACAATATGTACTCCGTTCTTTTAGGCTTTTTGAGTTCATATAAGTATGTACTTTGTGGTGGATTTTAAAAAGTCCATCCGTGACGCCAACGTATCGTTGCATGCTAAACATGTAAATCTTAACCACGGTTATAATAAATAACATAGCTTAGCTGAACACAAATAAAAAAACTGAATTTTTCAATTATTTATTTTTTATGCCCTGAGATCTAATAACTTTAATCTGTTCAAGACAAGCGGAAGTATTAAAGGAGGCATCCTTATCTACAGAAGTATTTTCCTGTCAGGGGATGTTCATGTTAGGAAAATAAGCACTCGAGCTATCTACTGATGAAGTATTTTTACTCTTTTCGCTATAAAAACGTGACATCTATCTTCCAACAAGGTAAACAATAAATAGTAAAAAAACTGAATACCATTCTTCTCCAGACCGCATTTTCCACAATGGAGTGACAAGTAATGTTTGAGTTTATTTTATTCTAAAGTTCACCATTATTTGTTCCGTAGCACAACGTATTTTTTCTCATTTTGTTCACAAATTTACAATTGCTGCTGAAGATTTTCAAATATTTACTAAACGTCTAATGTAAAACTTCTTTCATATACCAACTTTAGAGGATTTTGTAAATATCTGTGATTTTCCTATTATTTTGATTTGAATATTTAGTCGGAACTTGCTTTTTTATTAATATAGTTTATTTATTTATTATTTTTTATGTTTTATTTTGCCATTTTTTATTGCATTTGTTAGTGTTCACGAAACGAAAAACGAAGGTAGGTAAAAGTAACGATTCAATAAGTAAAGAGATATTGCATATACTCGTAGCACCTTTAAAAATACGTTCCTTTAAAAATCAGAATTCCACTAGGCTGGAAAAAATGATCATCGCTTTAATGATATATTTCTTCTTTAAAAAGTTACTCTGATAGATGTGGCTCACTAAAGAATAGTAATATAATGCTTGCTCTTCAAAATTTACCATCATCCAAAATCACTCGCAAACGGGTGGAGGCTGTTGAAGATGAAAACCAATGCCGTTCAAAATAGTATTAGATAATTAATTATTTAATAATGAAATGATTTTAATAATCGCATCTCGATGCAGTCACCCGCAGCAAACAATAAGGATTTCACCGAATTGCCTTCCGCTGGTCATTGCATACTGTCCGGCCCGTTTCGGTGGCCGGTGACACGGTGTTTGCACATTGCCAGCCATTCCAGTGGCCGAAAAGTTGGATCAAGGCAGACCAGTTTCCCGGCTTACTGTGGCTCGACCAGCCTTTAGTAAGGTATGCCTGCAGTACGCAGCCACACAGCGGTCAGACATATTGTTTATCGCCGGGTATTGCCTCTATAGCCTCTTGTCCAACTTCGCCTAACTCGATAGCTCTTATTTTTTAGTGGAAATCTCGTGTTCTTCAGTGGAATCTTAAAGGTCGGCAGGAAATTGATTCAGTGCTTTGATTTTAATACGGCGCTCACCTTGTCGCCGTTTTTTGTTTAATTTAATAATAGCGTATTATATTTGATTTGATTTCAAAATGCACATATTATGACTGCGCATTGTATTCGATTTTGCGTACCTTTGCCATACCCAATTTCTTGCAAAAATACCACTAAACTCGATTAAACTAATATCGATTGTAACTCAATAAACTACAATCGGCGTACTATTTTTCGTTGATTGCACGTTACTTGAGATCAAAGTATAATATATTTTTAAACTTTGTGTTAAATTTTCCCACTGGTCTTATTGTTTTCTTTTCAAATATTGTTTTCTTTTCAAATATTGTTTAACAGAGGAACTATTACAGATAATTAGTGGAGTGTAGCGAGATATGTATAACATAGCGTGCAGTGTATGTGCAAATTAGCATAGCATATAATAACAACAACGTAATGTTTTACTTCATTAGTATAGACATGGACAGTAGGTTATTACCTTTAAGTGCATCGGAGTGTCTATAGTAGTCGGACGTTCCTAGTTAAGCTTTAATAGGAGAACCATTTTCCAATTGCATACAATTTGCGCTCCACGGTAGGAGATAAGCAGGTCTGGTGATCGTGAGACAATAGTGTTATCATTATCTGTTTAACTCAGCTCCCCTAGTTTTAGTTCCGCTAAAACGGAAAGCCATCGCCTTGTAATGTGATACATAGTGCATAGTGCATTACAGCGAACTTAAAGTGTAACGAAATAGAAAGATTATTTCAACGTTTTATGGTCGCTTTAAACACCCGAGTGCGTTGCTATAAATCGGTCGTTTGATCCCAGTGTGCAGTAAATTTAATGTTTTGACGACACAATTGAATACCGAAATTACAATGTATTTTGTGTTTGTCCGTAGCGTTCGTTACCTTTAGTACTTGTTCGTTTGCGGGTGACACACAAGTCACCCGAATACCCTAATGTCAACACACAGTACAGGTAGTCTGGTGATTACGGTGCGAGAACAATCATTCTGTATGTAACCCGACCCATTGTCGTAGCGCATCTCTGTCGATTGCGCTCGGGGAAGTTCCTTGTATTTGTACCGAGAAGTGTCGTGCCAGTTGGAGTAAATTGTAGACACTAGTACCACAGGATGGGGTATATCGGGACTATAGCGTCCCTGCCGTTGGCGCTGTTCCGCAGGTGCTCAAAGCACACTACTCGCTGCCGGAGGAGGAAGACACCCAAGTCTAAGTAAATATTCTGTTACCCATTTCCCTGTATTCTAAAGTCCTGGGAATTTCTGTTCCCATTTTCCTCCCTCTATAAACACATATATAGGTACGGACGTTATTGCGGATCATTAAAGTTGAGGCAAAGCTTTTTCACGAATAAGATCTGAATAATATATTCGAGAATATTTCACAATCCTTACTTTTATTTCCTAGAAAAAGTAACGAAAGTCTTGCTCCTTTTACATCATAATACAAAAAGCCGAATAAATCTGTTTTGTGTTTCTTAGTAAATGGAATATATCCGCTGAGAATACCGGACAGTAATATTATTTAAATGCAGTACTACTTTTAAACAAAATAACTATTTCAGGCACGAAAAAAAGATTTTATTGTGAGCTATAATGTAATAGGTACGGTATCTTTTGTGTAAATTTTCGTATTTCCCGCTATTCTTGTTTTATTTTACATTTACATTTCCCCGTTAATTCTACGAAGACAGCACTTCCCGGAACCTCTTAATAATGTAACTCCGTGATAAAATATTTTGTTTTGCCACCTCTGTCCTTGACGGCATACAAATTTAATACACCTTCGTTATTCAAATGAACCTAATGTATTGTTGCAAAATCTGACTCTTGGTGTGACCTTATGGATATAATTCTTTAGATATCACAATCGATTCAAATATTTAAGCATTTATGTTTATGATAGGAGTTATTACTTTATGAAATATTCTGCAGAAACCGATAAAACTACTTACCTTAACACCTGTACACGTAGGTATAGGGTACTACTTGCCTTGCCAAACATCCTTGTTTACGTGTGATTTGTGCCAATTTTTATTTCTTATTTTATGGTTTATGCAATAAAACTCCTTTGAATAAATTGAGACCTTATCTCGGGTTTCTGCTAAAAAGTGTTCGCTCGTTTGCATGACGTAGAAAAATTACCCGAATAAATAGTGCAAGTTTATGTTCATTTTTCTCTGTCCACTTTCAGCACGAATTTTTTCAAATCCTTTTTATGTGCTCACGGTTACTCATTCTTCTTATGTTCGTTTATCCCACAAAAAAGAAATTCGAATCGAAAGTGGGTAGGTTAATATGATGTAAGTAGGTACACACATTTTCTTACAAAACGGAAACTTATTAATTCAGAAGATTTGAAATGAACTTGAAACCGATTATTTCGTGGGTCTTAAGCGGTCCCTTTTAAAGGAAAAAAGAAGATAATAAAACGTAAGATCTACACTGTTTAAAGATAAGCCTGCGCGCACTTTCGTAATCAAAAAAATAGATTTTTTGAGGTAAATAAAGTGTGAAAAGGACACATTCTGGATATAGGAAAATCCATTTTGCTTTTCTTTAAAATATTTCGACCGTAATATTCGAAATCGCATTAAAATGTCATGGTAGAGCTTAAGAATTTTAAGATCATGTACTTATATTTTTTAGTAAATATGAAATAAAAACATTATTATTAATATTAGGGGGACATTGCACATAATACAAACAAATTTCAATATTCAATCAAAAGGTAATTGCTGAAGTATTCCGTAATATAAAACTATTTTCGTTTGTGATATGATTTTCTCCATCTCCTATGACATCCCTCCGGACAGACCTCCATCACACCTGTTCTCCTCTATGGCTGCGAATCATGGCACCTAACCAGGGCCCAAAATAGCACACTTCTGAGTTTTAAGAATAGGTGTCTTAGAAGAATATTAGGTGTACGGTGGTTTGACTTTGTAAGGAACACAGAAGTGAGGCAACGGACACAGCAACCCTTGGTATCTACTGTCATCCGGCGAAGACGTCCACAGTTTGCGTCAGAGCTGCGGGACGTGGACTTGAGAGAATGCACGGGAGCTGGCGGCTGATCGCTTGGCCTAGAGGCAGGTTGTGTGAATCCATATGTTCCACATAGAAGGCGGATATGGTATGATGATGATGATAACGCATTTGTTTATTAAAACAAACGCTTGCGTGTTTGAACAATTAAATTAAAATTAAAAATTAAAATTATTTCAAAATATTTAAACTCGTTTGTTTTGTTTACAGTCTAAAAATAAAATATACTAAGTCTCCGAAGTGTAAGGTCTTCCCAGTTTTTCAGTAAGTTCATAAACCCGTAGTAATTTCCAAGTTTTCCCGTAAACCGATACACTTGATTATATCTTCCATTGTGAGACCAGAAACAGGTAGCTCTTGACGCTCTTGTTGGGAACTTAATTAACTCATCCGGCTCTGTGTACTCTTTGGACATGGTCATGGCGGCGCGGCGTCCGTAGCGTAATGGCTAAGACGCTTGACATACGATACGGAGGTTCCGGGTTCGATTTCCGGTGAGAACACCAAAATAAAAAGTGATTTTTCTCAAGCCTGGGTGTTTGTGACGTTGTTCCCCTCTGTAATTGGGCCTCCTGGCCTGTTGAGGTGGTTAAATAAATAAAATTGTACAACCATTGTTGGCAGAGAAAAATCTACATATTGTCATACTTAATTTCAAAGAAACTGGAAATAGGTAGCTCTTAGACCACTTGTTAGGTACTAAATATACTCATCCGGCTTTGTGTGTACTCTTTGTACATAGTCATAAACCATTGCAGGCGTAAAAAATCTACAGATAATCATCACTATACCCGTACTTTCAACCTTGGAATATTTCTATTAGTCTGTCCTTTTAGAAAAAATCGACGACACATGATCGATACTGCAAGGGTTTATATAGCCAATTTTTCTATGAATTTTGGACCTTTATCTACATGTCGATATTTCTCTGCTCCCAAAATTTCTTCAACAAGATACTTCGGCTAGGTTAACGGATCATAGAAACAACTTTTAAATTAATTATACTTTTATTTCTATAGGGTACGTTACCACTCTAACGAAAATTTCCAATCCCACGAGTAAATGGGGGAAACATTCATAAATTAAATTGCCGAATAGAAAATAATATGTCATGCTAATAGGGGTATATTTTATTCCATTCAATTTGAATGTGGATGTTTAGGTTAGGAATCAGAGGGAACAATTTATCTTCTTTCGCCTCATTTAAAAAAACCAAAACTGATTCGGAAATGTAAACATAGCATGTCAAAATCAATGTCAGGCTTTTGATACTCGCATTATCAAAAGTTCTAAACTAATAAATCACTTTTATCCAGATCTACAAACATGTGATTATTCTAACCAAATACAAATATTTGATCGATCCGATTTAAGGCCTGCTTAAGTCACTTAAGATGTATTCATGTATTTTTTAACACATGTTTCCATATTTAATCACTTGATAAAAGATGGTGTTGAAAATAATTGTATTGACATTTTTATTTTTTAAAATCACTAGCCACAGCCGAAAAACAGCTGAGATCTGGATAAAATAGATATAATATTTACATATATATGCTCTTCGCGTACATTTTATGAGTCAATTTTGAACTTTTTTCACGATTATTATGACTTTTATTCTTATTGTGGAGATCACCAATGCATTATTTATTAATAATATCGATTGTGTCTCGTTTCACTACACTGGGTGAACCAATACAGTGCCCTATGTGCCATTATATGTGGTTAAAGTAAAGTAATTGTAGTAATTGTATCATTTGAATGTGGAGTGTATTACACTTTTCGATGTCTCGTGTATTGGTCGGTTTATCAATATTAAGTCAATATTGTACGTACCTAATTAATTAACGTAATTTTATGAAAATACGATATCAAAAATCATTTAGGAAATTCTAGATTCGCTATGAAAAAACGTAGGTAATCCCAACTTTTAGACTTTTTGATTAAAATTCTTTCCATACTCATTCGAATATTTTGTTTGATGAGTGAGTTCAGAGAACACCTGCGAATTCTAGTTATCCTGGCGTAGGAACGGCACCAGAATCGCGTATTCATTCTCAAATTTCATCAGAAAATAAGTTTCCAGAAACTTTAGGCATTTTAATGTTTGACAAAGTTTTGTTCCCCGAAACTCTCCCTATAACTTGGTAGACAAATTCAATAAAATCTTTTCTTGTCCCCCGGGGAAAGTCTAACAAGTAAGTTCAATTTTCTGACGGTTATATTTATTTAAATATTATACAGTAATAATGAGTTTGCAGTTTACATTCAGTACAGAGGTGGCAGTTATAAAGTACATTACTTTATTTTGAAATTAAACAGCCATATCTTTCTTGTTTTCTTACAGTAAGGGATAAAGACTACCACGGTTTCAGTAAATGCCTTACGAGTCTCTATTTCGGCACCCTCGTTATCGCTGATCATAGTACCTACCTATCGCTGTTTTGAATTGATCGGCCAGGAGGATTTTCCCTTCACGTTTGCGACTACTAAAATAAGGAAATGTTTTCCTGGTTGTACTCGATACGCTCTCATGTTATTTGAATAAACATTTTCCTTCCCTTTTGTAATTTGGCTAGCATGCGTCTCATTTCCTCAAACTGCTTTACAGACTTCACCTTTTTATGGAAGTTTTTTAACTGTCTAACTAATCTATACGCCATTTCTCTGAAAGGGTAAGCAGATGTAGTTTTTTAAAATTATTTAGGAAATTCGTTGTCTGCATTCAGATAATTTGCTTTATACCACTGCTTCTTTGTTTATTCTACAACATTTTTAGATGGTTTATCTTGTGGTACTAAGTATTTATAGTTATCCTAGGTATGCTTTCCTTAAACCATCTCAAAAGCACACTGTACAACTGTAACGTACCTATTTTATATCTAAAACAAATTTTTCATTCATGCCTGCATGTGTTGTAGAAATTTTTAAAACATATAAGTATTATGAATGCTTCTAAATCCATAAACTCAATATGCATTTATGTTCTTATTTTTTATGTGGAACAATGAGAGTGGTGAGAGATATGTCAGGCAGCTAATAATAATGTTTGTATTTAAGCTCACGTGATTCTTTGGACTCACGCCAGCCATTCACGTGGTAATTGTCACTCGTCTGGTATTATAAAGCATTTGAGACTATGAAAAAATACTTTGTAAATTATCGTTGTTAGTTGTTGTTATTATTGCGAATATTCTGACTATGGGTGAGTCGTTTTTAGAAATTCTTTGATAGTTTAAGCATTTTGACATTGAAGTAATTTTATTACGAAAATCTTTATAAATATTTTTTCTTCTCCTTGACGCTACATCTCAGGGTAGGATCTCCTCCACAAGTTGTGTTCTCTGTCGGCTTGTATCCCTGGCCAGTTATTTATTATCCTACTCCGAGAAACTAAATTTCATATCAAAATTTTGTTTAATTTTGAACCTGGTTTTATTTTACAATTATTGATGGTTTTAATACGTAGAACGAATAGATAATGAAAGTATGGCTAAAATTATCTTCATTGATGGTTTGGACTCATAGAACGGATTAATAATAAGAATGACCAAATTTTTTTTTATTGATGGTTTGGACACGTAGAACTGTCGAATAATGAAAGGATGGCTAAAATTATCTTCATTGATGGTTTGGACTCATAAAACGGATTAATAATAAGAATGACCAAAATTTTTTATTGATGGTTTGGACACGTAGAACTGTCGAATAATGAAAGTATGGCTAAAATTATCTTCATTGATGGTTTGGACTCTTAGAACGGATTAATAATAAGAACGACCAAATTTTTTTTATTGATGGTTTGGACACGTAGAACTGTCGAATAATGAAAGGATGTCTAAAATTATTTTTATAGCAGGTGCAAGTAGAAATAATCACCGCATGTTTGAAAATATTAAAGTAAAATGTAAAAACAAGTACCCTTTTAGAGTTCACTCAAAATTTAAACGTATTTATATTATCACTTATAGTATATTATAACCTATATCTATTCCGGTAAATCGCTTAGAAATCCGATATATCCGACAAAAATCGGGTTCCGAATGTGAGCAAAAACTTAGGTGTTGTGTTTATTCGTATTTTATACAAATACGTTTTTATGTTAATTCAATTTGAATATATATTTTCAATATTCCTATCATTATACTATTTTTTTTATTGCTGATTTAACCTCCCAAAAGCACCTTGTCTTTTAGACTTTGATCATGTGTTCAGGTTCCTCAATAAGTACCGCAGTCGCCAAATTAATGTGCTGAAATTAATATATATTAGAATAAATTGATATGCCATGTTTTGCGAAAAACAAATAATATTACACAAACAAACACCTGATTCATTATATTTTTTTAATTTTTGTATTTAAGTACTATATTTTATATCAAACGCAATATCAAAGGACCTTGTCCTTTTCAAAAATTAAATTAAACGTTTTTTTTTACTTTGTATGAGGAATTCCAGTGGAACCCAGAATTGAATTTTCATTATTTTTTCTCGTATGTGACGAAAATGGAAGAATCTCATGACTAACCTTTTTTTAATGCAACAAAAATTTATAATTATAAACATTTATTTAGACTATTTATTCCAAAAACCTTCGCTGTGACGCTGACGTAACCTGTTACGAAGGCACGACGAACGTTATGAACAGATCACATACAAACAGTAAAAAAGGAACTGCCTGCATTTTTTCTCATTTAGCAGTGATTCTTGATGGTAAAAATCGTTGTCTTCAATCAAGTTAAATTTTTATCTTAGTTAGTTACTTGCGAGGATCGACTATCTACACATAATACATGGTGTAACAAAACTCGTTGCACAAGTGGGAAACTAGTGAATCTACGTCATATTTAAACTTTTTAAATTTTATTTGACCTATAGTTTTCGAGAAAATTAAGTACGAAGTTGATTTTCTTTCGTTTTTTTTTTTTGCTAATTGTTATCAAATATCACGTATTTAGGCAAATTATAACCATGCATAAATAAAACAACATCAAAACAGCATTTTAATATGAATTTGTGCAATTTTACTTAATCTGCAGTACTAATGAAAGCTTTTATGAAATGATTTTTTTTTTCTAACTCAGATTTAAGTCACGTTTGACAAGCATTCGACTCCAAATATGATGTAGATTCACCAGTTTTCGGGTCGTACTACGAGTTTTGTTACTCCATGTATATGTTAGTTACTTGTCAATGTTATTAGCTTAGTTAAAAGGGGTAAGTACCTATGTACTTTATAAGGTACATAAGAATAAAAGTCATTAAGTCGAAAACAAAAGGAAATACACTGTATTACTCAATTGTAACAAAATAATAATACATAATTAAATATGTTTTTTTTATCGAGTAGCGAAGGTAACAACTTTATTCCTTAATAGTAAAAATACATAATTATTTGATAATAAGGTTAAAGGAACATCAGTGGTACAAAATTTTATAAAAATATTTACATGAGTTACAAGTTTAATAAAGCAGTGAAAATAATATGTTATTTCATTCCCATGTAAATATACATGAAAGCGATTTTTAGTTTTAAAAAAAAAATCCGGCTATGTGCTATGCTATTGTATGTATGCACATTTTCTATTAGTTTATATAGTCATAGTAATTGCAGACAAAGTTATTGTGGATTTTCAACTCCGCGTAGAGGGAATTGAAAACTTAAAAATGGCCAACGACAACTGGGATTTCGCTAACAGGGAGACTCTTTATGGCCAGAAATTTCTGTACGATGGAGATTTAGATATTCCGAGTTGGGAAAATTATTCCATTACCGTTGTGCAAAAGTTTTGAATGAGTTTTGACTGTAATTTCCCGCCAATAAAGCAGATTTGTGGTCGTTGCCTGTACAATTCCCTTGAAACACGATCATATAATATGGACATACACGTTTGTAAGGACTAGACTAGGGTTTTTGTACTGGATAAATCATGCTTGAACATCTGAATTTAGCCAAGATTTTGTATACAGCATTCTTGAATCTCATGTAGAGTTACATATATATTCAATGTAGTCCGTCCGTGTATATACCCCCTCGTAGCATGGTGGTAGCGCATTCGGCTACCGTGCATGAGGTCGTGGGTTCGATTTACATTAAATATTTATTTACGTGATATTCATATATTAATATTTCATGTGTGATACCTTGACTGGTACTGAAGCGTATGACTGATCATCTTACTTTCATGTATTATAATTATCAAGATACACTGCACTAAGTGGATTTGCCAGCAGTAAACACAAAAATTGCTAACACTTATTAATATTTACCGATCAGAGAAGCACGAAACATAAGCTTGATCTGTTCAGCCCCCATGATCCGTTTAGACCGTAGGTGGAGAGCTGAAATTTCAGCTGTCCATGCGCTTTGTAGCTGCAAGACAAATTGGATTCCAGCACTTCATCTTCGTATAAGTAACGTAATTTTCCATAGATTAAATTCTCGTTAGATTTTGCATTCGTAAATGTATTCGGTCTGGAATTAATTAAGTTATGTCAATGTACAGCGCCCTTGAGGTGATTTTTCATTAAAATGGCGCTTAACAAGTTATCCAATTATTATTTCAACCTCCTACGTATAATATCGTAACCCGCAAAATGCGATTTTACAGGAGGAGCATTTGAAAATATTTTCGTTCATATGCATTGGTTGTAGATACGACAAATTACGCACCAAAAAAGCCCTTATTATTGGCAAAATATTTTTTTGTTTTTGGTAGAATTAAAGATATGGTTAAATACAGACGAAATCCACCAAAAACTCAAAACCGACGATTAGTGGGTTACGATATTATACGTAGGAGGCGTCGATTTTTATTATTATTATTATGTTCTACCCCTACATACATAGGTACGTAGAAATGTTTATTGATCATTTGTCCAAAAACTTAAAAAATGTTAAAAGGTTTTCTCATATTCCAGACAGGTGCATATTTATATTTAAAAAATTGAAGTCTAGGTAAAGTTATTCTGAATGAATAGTATTGAGAACAAAGATCCGTCTATCTGACATCATTGTTAGTAATAATGCTTTAAGTCAATACCTCAGTCGGATCCTCTGCCCATTCTGTCATACAGCCGTGCTATGAATTATTCATCATCTACCGCAGTCTATTCAGTTATTCTGATAGAATTCTGAATAAATATTAAGCCCTTTTATTTTCGTCATCTGTCATCGTGGATATCGTAACTTTGAAAAATCCCACTGTCAGTTTACCTGGCTGCAGTTTGTTCGCTTTTATTTTTCGGCGAAAATTTTCATTACAATAATAATAATTTAGTTAATACCTACATATTTTGAAATGTTAGCGTTTACAAAATACGTATTGCAAAACTTGGTTGCTACACTTGCACATCAAAAATAACTTTAAATGAATATTTAAAAGATCTGTATTTTGTTAGTGGTCTATTTTTAGTTTATTGTTAACTCTTCTTCTCAATTTCAAATCAATTCTACTAGTGTATTTCAACCTTTTTCTTTACTTCCCGCCATGTTCATTCATAATATTAATATCACAATTTTTTTAAACATCAGACTGTTTACTTTTATTAGTTGTCTTAAAAATAATGTAGCCGTATCTAATGTGTATAAAAAAGTAATCTGCCATTATCAATGATGAAAAATTAATATATTTGCACATGTGACAATAATGATGAGGAATATGAGAATAATTATAAAATATACAGGAAGCTTTATAAAATGTAGCTATTTTCACTTTAAAACAATAAAAATCTGCAAACTTTTAAATTTTTACGACAAATCCAGATGATATGAATAATCCGAGAAAATTTTATAATAAAAATGCTAATATCAAATAGAGCTGGACCATTAGTTTGGCAAATGGTACAAATGGGCAATATGTTATTTTTATTACGAGTAGTTGAATGGTCAGTTACCTTAAAAGGACTTTGCTTTTTCCTGTTGAAATAATAGAATGGCTAATGGGTTTATTAACTACTATTTAATAAAGGCAGTATACGTAAGCGTGAATGTTTTTCACAATATAAGCAATGCTGAAACCATATTTTAAATGGTTTTAAAACAATACATATACTTTTTTAATGGATTCATATTTAGAAAACAGTAATACAAAAATTCGTATATCTTTAACATTGAAATATCCAAGATTATGATATTTTATTTTATCTTAAAATAACACCCATTTAAAACTGTTTGAAACTTAATATTATTCAAAAGTTTTCGGGCATTTTAATGATGAGTCTATAAAATAATCTCGGATCACAGTGATTTTAATTTCCTGATTAAATTTCTGTCAATAAATTTAAGAAAGTCAGCCATGATTTAAAATCTTTTACAGAATTTTTCCCCTTAGCTGAAGATATCTGATTAATTAAATGATCATTCGGGTTTATTGACAATAATGTTTCATTAAAATAAAATAATTTATGACTCTTCTGGACTCAAGAATCAATTGAATTAATACGGATTTATACATTCATATTACCATAATCTTTGACAATTTCTGGGAACTTGGCGAAGATTTTTTAAATGTCAAAGGCAACATTATGCTGATTCCATTTTTTTGATTTTCCGAATGATCGTTCATTGCTTTTATTGCAGTATAATAAACAAAATGTTTTATGCATTTAGGTATTCATAATTGTATACAATACTACTATTACTTTCCCTTATCTACACCTAATAATGCATAGGGCACTGCATTGGTACACCAAGTGTAGTGTATCTTAATCATTTTATTACATGAAGGTAAGATGATCAGTAATGAATTTTATACACTAGGTACTTAGTGTATTCGCCGAAGTTGGTGTATCATTGCAATGCCCTATGCACCATTGGGTGCGATAAGGGAGAGTAGTAGTAGTAGTTATGAATTAAAGACAATGAATCAATACTTCATTCAAAATTAGTGGTAACGTGCTCTTTAAAAGTTACATAATATCATTATTATTATGTTTGCTTATAACACACAGTTTTTTACACATTAACAAAAGATAAGGAAATTTTCTTATATCATGACAACTCAAGTGTTCTTTTTTGATTTAAAAAAACATGTTTAAAAGCAAAAAAAATATACTAATAATTTTTTTTAAATTAATTATGAAGAAAAAAAAACAGTGTTTTTAAAGAAAAATAATAGTGGAAGTAGATGATGATAATGTGTTTTGATGCAACAAAGTAATCCTAACGTTCGCAATATAATACGTGCGTTAGTTTTTCTAGAATTCCATAAAATTAATTCAGGATCGAAGCTGTGCATGTTTCCCCCCCTGGAAGTAAATGGAAGTTTATTAAATTAAGCTAACAGCCTTTACGGCTTAACTCTGCTCAATCACCCGTAAGAATGCACTCAGTCCTATTGACTCTAATTTGAGTGACTATTTGTAGACTTAATCATTTCGAATGGAATGATCCCAATTTGATGTAAATTAATCAAATATTGACATTATTGATGACATAGACGTGAATCCTATGCAGATAAAATTCTTACTGATTAAGTAGATGCACGGGAATTGGCGGCCGATCCTTAGCTTGGAGAAGTTAATGGAACCCATATTCTCCACACGGGGAGTGGAAATGGATTGATAATGATTGTTTTTAGTTTTTCGTTTATTTTGTGTTTTTTGACCACTTTAAAATGCAATGATATTCAATAAAACAAGCGAGTAACATCAAAAGACTCCTAGATTTCTGCAACCTCTGCGTGGAGAGTCCAGCGTCTTAGCCATTAAACTACAGAGCTAACGATTTTTCTCAAAAATAACATTCAAATGCTACGTTTCAAATATAAAATGAATTATTTTAAATTGTATAGGGTACGTATTATTATAAATATTAATATATTTTTGTCGCTACTCACGATTAAAGTCATATCACTTTAGGGACGTGCCTATCAAACGACGTAATTTGTAAATGAATATAAAATGAATGTTTCCCCGAGACCAGGAGTAGGCCACTTTTATTTATAAACATTACCTTTATGGCATTCTAAGTACGCCATACGAAGTCTTCTTCACGTCCAATATGGCTGCTCTGGTGTAATTAGGACGATAATAATCCTTAATTTGGGAACCCCGAGGGTTCCTACTCCTGTATTTAGTCCTGAGAAGATTCGTAATAAATACTCACCAGATACGTGTTTTCAAAAATAACCTTTGTGCTATGGTATACCTCCGCATCCGCAAATGGATTCGGTGCATAGGGTACTGAATTCTTATACCAAATGTGGTTTATATTTAACTAAAAACTTAAAGTTGCAGTGAGAAAATCAATTGTCTTGTTTCCGGTATCCCTATATCGCGATAGTATATTTTATCGGTATTTACCTGCTGTGGTTCGCAGAATCATACGACCACAAAATTACCCACAAAAGAGTCATTAAAATAAATACGCAATGAAAGCCCCACCCTTTCCATACACTGTTTTAAAGACTATTGAGTCTTTTTTCAGTCCAGCCAACTCTACCGATTTTTTAAACAAGCTAAACCACGATTTTAAGATTGTTTAGTGCGATAAAAATACGGATGAGTTTACGAAAATAAATACGCAGAATATTTTCTGCCAATTATTCCGTTAAAAACGGTATGACGACTGTTGTATTATATGAGGCATCGCAAAATAATTAAATTCTTTCGCCCCTTGTATTGCCATTAACTTTATTCTCATTTAAAAGCGAACAGCAGAGGGACGATGAAAAATAATTGCTCTTTTCTCTAAAAATTGGTTCGCTGGTCCTTTAAATCCCATGTCGATATCTGTATTACGTTGAACGAAGAATGGAGAAATGCCTATTGTAAAGAGTGACATGTTGTTTTATCGTAAAATTGCTTTCTGTCGTATATCTATTAACTTTTAGCTGAATCTACCTACGTTAATATTTATCTGACAAATTGTGTTTGTAGCTAAATAAAAAAAACAAGATAGCCAGTTAACCTAAAAAGACGTTTATGTAAGTAATAAGAATGTTTAATCTTGAATCATAAAATAAAATGTATCAATTATCAAGGCATTCTGCAGTTTTAAGTTTATTCTCATAAACATTAATCTTAAAACAAACATACTTAAATAGATAATACTTTAAATCAAATTTTGAACTTTTAACACACCGAGAGATAAATGAAATAACAGGTTTGCTGAATGCATATTGTAATTTGTAATTTTTTCTATCTTTCTCTTGATGTGTTTAATAAAAACGTAAACATTTTAAGCATTTTAAGTGATCGGTTCGTTCGATGTAAAAAATTACAATATTTTCAACATTTATTCTAGGTTTATACTTTATGATACAGATTGATCTATGAATGTTGCTGACTTCATTAGCATTCAAAGTGTATTTAGAAATTAAGACATATTTTTAAACTAGCTACCGGCTTTGAGATGTAAATAATTAGGTGCAGTCAGAGACATGTTAAGTTAACACTAGACAAGCTATTTCAAAGAGAACTGTCAAAAAAAAATAAATCTCGTTATAAGTTTAATGTCTTTATCTTCCACCATTTGGCATTTTCCCAAGCACTTTACGTCACAATATGTTCTTGGTGTTTACATATTTCATACAAAAAATCCATATTTATTCAATCATTTATCGAAACCTGCCTCCATTCCAACCGCCTGTAAACTAACGTGAGAGTTGATGGTCGATAATTTTATTATTTAACAGAGGCTTGGTTTAAACTCCGTGTAACGATGTCGTGATGTATAATTTTAAAGAACTACCTTTTAACGTGAATGACTCCTATTTGTGGTTAAATAACCATTAATACTACTTATGCGTTTCAGTTGACACGTGTATTATATATTGATGTGATTGATTTGCTAGAAGATTACAGGTTTCGATAAATGGTGATGACTTAAGTAGGTGTTTAGATCTGAAATCCGATTAATATTTCAATATGAATTCAATTTCATTTTTGCTTTTAATAATTATTTTGATTCACCGAAACGCATAATATTCGTAGTAAATCCTAATACAATAAAATACACACATGTAATCTAACAAAAAAATTCGAGGTGTTCTAAAATAATACATTACAATATATTATCATTGCGTTCGATAGTCATATGATTCTTCAAAAATAATTCATACTTTAAAAAAAGCTGATGTCGCAATATATTCTTTTTCGAAGGTCCGAATAACTAACTAACTAACCATCACGCCATTTCTCCGAAGGGGTAGGCAGAGAGGGTAGAACACCAAATCACTCTGACCTGGCACACTTCCCTTGCTTCCTCCACATTCATACATCATGCACGCACGTCGATTGTTCCGACTTTTCACATTCGAGTATTTGTTGTGCCTGATCATGCCATGTCTTTCTCGGCCTTTCTCGACTTCTACATCCAGACACAATCGCATCTTAAATTCTTTTTAGCCGTTCTTTCGTCATTCATTCGCTCTTCATGACCAAACCATCGTGAAAGACCTTTCTTAATTGAAAAAATAATTGAATCTGAATCTACTAATACTCGGTCTTATCCGCACCCAATGGTGCATAGGGTGCGCGTTGGTACACTAAGTGCAGTGAATCTTGATCATTTGTTACATGAAGGCAATATGATCAGTCTTACGCTTACGAATCTAAATAGTTCGTTAGTAATAGTTTTGAATGATTTCCCCTAAATATTTGCGTAAATGTTATGTTTACCTGCATATTGAGTTGATAGTAGCTTAGTTCACGTTATGTATACAAGTGTTCTCAGTGTGTTACGTTGACACCTTGCTTAGATAGTTTTAGTGCTTGCGTACCTAATTCTTATTTTTAAATGATTATTATTATACTTATGACAGACCACTTTTACATCACCACTGATCATTTTTTAAACTTCTGTACGGTAAGCAATGCAAAATGAACATTTGATTACGTTTAATCCGTTTGGATTCAGTCAAGTGTCATGTTAAGGAGGTTGTCGCATCACTCGAGTTTCTCTCTCAGGTAATCCAAGCATTTTCTTTATTTGATTGTTTAATTGCGTTCATAATCAATCAAAACTTTTACCGTCGCAATAATATAAAGGTATTTTTTATTATTATTTTTTTAAAGGAAAAGAAATCTATGCAGTCTTATGATATTTGCACATCTTTCAATTTGTAAATACTATTTTCAATAAAGCCTAAGCGGCTTGTGCTTGAAAATAGCAATCGAGTCCTGTCGAAGTGGGGATTTGAACCGACGATCTCTGGACTCAGAGACCGCGACGCTACCCACTGGGCCACCACCCGTTACGAGTATATCTATAATATGACCTGGTGTGTTTATATAATTAATTGTCTGGGTAAAAAGCGTTCCTCACCGACACGGTATGTGTCAAACCAAGTGTATAGCTATCCCACTCTGACGCACATAAAATTACCCTCTTCTCACAATGGCAGTATGTATTGGTAAAATAATGAATAAAAAAAATGTGTTTTGGTTGCTTTCCTCCGATGTTTTGTCTAATAAAGTCGGTTGTATTACTAAGTCCGGTCGAGTGAGGACTGAGGACTGGGGACGGCAGGCCACTCTTTCTGTCGGCAGCCGTCACGACTGCGACCGTCTCTTACAACTCCTACAGCCGACCACTGACACTTACTCGCGCGACCCACGCTTTGGTTCGCAAATAGACTGCTGATTGGCAAATTGGCGCAAATTTAGGATTCTCGACATGCCATGCCAGTGGGAACGTATTCCCGATGGATTTATTAATACCGAGAAATAAATAGACACAATTAGATAAACTCGCTTTGTTTGTACTGATGCGTGATTGAGTATCATCAATATTAGTAGTCGAGGAAATAATTACACGTGTATTCTCTCTACCCAATTTAATATTAATGGACTGGTTGTCGTATAAATAATAATAAAATTTAAAAAAAAAAATGCTTCGCAAGATCAAATACGCTTTTAAAAGCATACTCCACCCTCCTCCATACTTTCCCATACAAACGTATTCCTCGATTTTCTCCCTGAAAATTAACATTAGAGCAAATTTCAAAAAATTTCAAAAATTTTAGATATCGACCAGATGCGTGTTTTTATCGTCTTATTTTTTTAATAATATCTCTTTTAAAAAATAAAATATCAACAAAATAAGACGACGTAGACACGCATCTGGTCGATAACTAAAATGTGTGAAAAAATCATTGCTATAATGTTAAATTACAGGAAGAAAATCGAGGAATACGTGTGAATGGAAAGCGGCCGCGAGTCACGTGGTGGAGAGTATGCTCTTAAAAGAAACGGATAAGATAAATATTCTATACATTGTCGGGATTTAATGAAACTAAATAAAATTTGGTTTGTAGTAAAAAAAGATTAAGAATAGCACAAAGCTTCCTTTGTGTAGTTAGTTTTCGTCTGAGCTTTTAATTTCTGCGCCAGTAAAAGACAGGAACGGTTTTCTATAAATTTATCGATCCGACGGAATCCACAGCTCTTGAATATTGTTCCGGACCACTAGCCACGACTTCTCATTTGCCTACGTGAATAAGGCAATCATTTATTATAATTACCAGATTCTCTAGCAAATACAATACCTGCCAAAGATTTACGTGATTCGGCTATTTATGAACCCTCGGTATCACGATAACTACCGTTTTGTATCTCTGAGTGACTAAAGTCAAGTTTACGCAATTATACTTTAGTATAGTCATTTTCTTAGTAAGTAAATTACGGTATTCAAATTATACCTAAATGTATCTTAGGATATTACGTAAATAGAAATTCATGTATGTTAATAAAACCGTGATTTGAAGATATTTGATCCACGTGGGATCATTAAAAAAAAAACAATTTTGCTTAAATAATTACGTGTTCCTATGTATATTCCTAAGACGTGAGCGTAAATCACAATTTTTTTCTACTTAGCATATTTCAATACCAAAGTAAACTGCTGTTATAATATATCCGGTGACGTTTGTACATCATCATCATCATCATACCATATCCGCTCCCTATGAGGAGCATAATGATTTCACAAATTGCCTCTAACCCAAGCGATCGGCCGCCAGTTCGCGTGCATCTTCTCAAGTCAGGTCCACGTCCCGCAGCTCTGACGCAAACTGCCGACGGGCGGTCCAAGATGCCGAGAAACTTGATGTCTTGTAAAATAGGCTAGCATGGTTAAGGCGTTTGTACAATTCTGTTAAATTATTAAAAAAACATAAAAGGTTCAGGTAAAAAAGTTTTTTTTGTTTTTTGAATTCAGCATAATTAATCTCATGAATGGAATTATAACCTAATTCTCATTCGTAACGTTTCCTAATATAAATTTTTGAAAGAATACAAATTGCGTATCGTATAATACATAATATATATAATTATCCCTACACGTATTATGTTACTCTTCGTAGGTATATTAAAAGCTTTGAAATGTATTGTGTGGTTTACAGAGTTCTTTTTATTAAACTGTAAAAAATACGTTTTTTCATACGGCCTATCTCTCACAATGGCTAATGGTGCCTTGAGGCTGACAATAATTTATTTAGCTTTAAATTCATATGAAATGTTTATTTTATATTTTAACATGCTGGATGTGTATTTGCAAAATTCCAAGGTCGTAAATAACGATGTATATCTCATTATTATAATTTTAAAAAACATATGTATTTATTTAAATAATCATATGCAATTTTTTTCACTTGAATTGTATTCTTCACTTGAAAATCATAGTTTCCCACTTGTACATCTAGTTTAATTACACCGTGTATAATAAAAATAAGATTTATTATCAAATACATTTTTTTCCTGAAATCTATCATAGCTAATAATAGATAATGACACAAAATAATATAATATTTTATATATAACTTCCAAACCTCACCGTAAGAAATTAATTTCACCCTTCAGTTTACAATTATAAATCATTGATTACATATTCTTGCCAAATTGACTTAGTGAGAATTTGTACTAATAATGTCTTCTAGAAGCCTAACCATAGATGCCTATTTTACAAGGAATCAGGTTAGCGAAATTCTGCGCAACCACTGCAACAATTCATAAAATATCCTCACATTTTTTCAACTAATTGATAAATAATTGATAAATATGCAAACAGGGATACGAATACGAATCGGTTTTATTAGGCGTATCACTATAGTTTTAATTATTTCTGTTTGAAAAGCTTTCCCGCTAACCACAGGCTGCGCTGAGCTTTTATTCCGATCTGAATGCATTCGCCGAACGTATGGAATCGAAGCTTATCAAAGTTATTTCCGAATGACCTTTTCAAAATGAATAACTTTATGGATAAGCGGTATTTGAATTAAATCTGATTAAAAATCTTATTTCGTTTTCTATTATTTCTTTGATTTGTATTTTTGTAAATAATAAATAAATAAATCTTTACGTGAGATTCAATGAGCCGCATCTTAAGTAAATCTGTATCCGAGATTCAATTAGCCACATTTTAAAAAATCTTCGTTTTTTGGGAGTCGCATTTTAGTGATTCATAGCCGCAGTTTGCTGTATAACTAATTATATTATATTATTTAAAGTGGAATGTCATCGTCAAGAAGGCTTAAACTCTTCATGAGATATAATATGGTAAATGGTAACTAATTGTGTCCAAATAAATTAAGTTGAAGAAATACAACGAACGCGGCTAAAATTACAAAAATATGTGACTTTTTAGCTTCCAGGTACAGAAATAATTATTGTTGGTAATAGAAGACATATTTGTATAGAATGTAGCGACCATAATTTATTCTAAAAATCCGTAAGCAATTTGCCAAATTTATCAAAATGATAGTGGAGAAAAATCCAGTACTATACATGATTATTGTATCAAATTGATTTAACAATGAAAATGAATTTTTATATTTCTAAATAATAACTATACCCGTTTCCGATCGACACCGTATTGTTACAAAAATAGACTGTTGCTCGATCACAGATCACTACCGACTCGGTAATAAGCGACGTTATAACGATTTCTTACCCATGGATGTTTAACGTTTTCGCGATCACAATGGAACACGCGTTAAAAGTTATCGATCGGGATTACTAACCGAGCGCTTCTAGTCGCGAGCCATTTCCCGAGATATATCTTATTCGCATATATATCTTCATTCAATCTTTCTCAGTGCCGTATTGCATTTAGCCGTTTTTTGGCAAGCCAAATATGAGAAAAGCAGTCGACATAATAAAAAATCCGACAAACGCGATGATTTGACGTTTGACGTACGGCCGCGATATCGCGTGCATCGGCTCCGCTCGGCTCAGATCGGCAATGCTCGGCTCGGCGATTGCGGTATTGAACGAATGTCATTGTGATCGGTCAAATCGTTAGCGTTAGCACGTGGTTAGAACGTTTTTAACTACGTCAATAGTTATCTGTGATTGAGCTACTGGTGTAACTATATTACAATGGTAATTCACAATTAAATGTTACACATACGAAATTTATCTATTTTTGTTTGTTTTCGCCGGAAATAATCCCAATATACCGTGCGTGGTAAGGTAACGGAGGCGGACACACCAGATTGATGACCCTTTAAACAAAACGTTGAAATTTTAATAAACCCTTTGTCAGGCTTACGATATTAAAACAGTGTGCTGGGTCCTTTTTTATTTTGCGGAGGTTTGGAGGGGAAAATGAACTAAATATCAACGTTTTCAGTGCCCAAGCCAACACCGACAAAATGTTATACAATGGTTGCTAGTGATGTGAATAACTAGTGTTGATATAATTATTCCGTTATTTCAACTTCTTTTAAATTTGATAACAGTTATTTTTTTAATAACACAACTATGCATCTTAAACTCAACAAGAAAAAATCTAATAAATAGGTCAAATCTTTTTGAAATAGTGAGAAATGAAAGAGCATTTATCGAATTTACTCTCGAATTCGAAAATGAATAGTTATTCACTTAACATTGAAAAATACTTCTTATTATTTATAAAAAAACCCTTGATAAACCATATCATTAGAATGTAGACTGTTTTTACCTACAATTCTCATAGATTTTTTAAATCGAAAAATTATTAATATTATTATCATTTTTAATAATTTGGACTTGCCTTTAATTAACTATTAAAGTTATTACACCCTTGAGTTTTTCTGATGCTTTCCGATAATCCAATGAAGCTAATAAATGTTCAAGATACACTGAAATTGGTATAACAATTCATTTCCCAATGTTCCGTCAGCTGCGGATAAGGGAAAGTAGTTAAAGTAGTATACATACAAAGGCTATGACCGCCACACATTCTTCTGGCACTTACGCATGATTCCACCCCTCGTTTCTGACTGTTCGAGTATATTGTTTTTATTATTTTACTATCCGGCTGTGCTATTTTTATGGCTAACTTTGCTATTTTTTCTTTGTTCTATACTTTATATTGCGCATTGTTTGAACACATGTTATTTACTTGTTATTTCACGTGTAAAACCCGGCATACGTAGTTTTCCCTTATAAAGAAAAATAAACATTTTCATTCTTCTTTAAACGAGATTTTTCATATAAACTGCTATTGTTGTTTATCCTGCCTGGATGGTCGGCATGAATTTGAAAAAGCGTTATGTATTAAAGTAGGATCTTTGCTAAGCGAAAAAATATAATTGACTGTAAAACTCGTCACTCCATGAATAGCAACTTTCCAGGAGATACTTAAAACGTTTTTTTTTTAAAAATTAATGCGAATTTAGAAATTTCAAAAATACTGTTCATAGTTAAATGGGTATACCTAATCAATTGGATATAATCGTGTATTTATGCAAATGCTGATTTTTGCGAATTCAGTACCTATTCGTCTTACTCTAGATTGCCCGAGTAAGGTTAATTTAGTTAGCGATCCTAATAAATGTATTTGGTTTAAATTCTTATCAGATACAACTTATTAATTATATATTTTTAAATATGCATGTATGTTTTATTTTTTTATTGTTTAAGCGTAGGTATTTTTAAAAGACACATACTAAAATGAATGTCTCGTAGATGTCCTTTTTATTATTGCCAAACAATTTTACTAAGAATTCGAAAATTTAAAAAAAAACGTTTTTAAGTTTTCCGCCGCGATCTATAAATAACTTGACATTTACTATTAGGACGAGGCATAGTCGCTCTTTAATACAAAAATATGTGTATTAAACATAAACCTACTAAATGTACTTCCTGTAATATTACTTACTCCTGAATACTTTTCAGACGAAAAAGAAGTTCATAGCTTTGTGCAATCAATGTGATGGATATTCATACGTTTTCTCTATAGCTTTTTTTGTTTGAAGTTTTTGAAAAAAATATCTTTTGAAGTGTTAAGTTTTCTGTGTTGTAGTAGAAATCCTTTATATCGTTATTCCGTTATTAAAATTACATGCGGAATTGATAGATTTTGTTTTTGTGAATAAAATGCACAGTTCGAAGATTTTTATCATTTAAAAAAAATATTTTGAACAAGAAACAACTGCTATTCATTTTTTCTCAACCGTTCGATCAGCATCGATTTTTATCGATGAGCTTGCTATAATCCATGTCGAACAATAAAGCGCCTTGCCACGAAACTTAATAGCTGCTCGTTTCGAACATTTAAGGGTTATAAGTAAAATACAATTTTCTGTAAAATTCACGAATTTTAGGATTAAATTCAAACTGACTTTAATAGAAAACATTAACACCCACTGATTTATTCAATTATTAAGTAACGTTTTTCTCATTCGGATTCCATGAATACACTTTTAAATAAAACAGGATCTTAGACAGTATAACTTTGTAGACAAACGGAAGTTTACTCCTTTGAAATCTAAATCCATTGTGGATTTTTCATAAAATCTGTTGCTCATTTGATTTATGGCACTAGAGAAATGAAAACCTTGTATTAAAAAAAAAACGTGAATTTTAATACATACTTTTCTCGCTTTCGAAATCGTTATTATTATTATAATATTTATGAAATTTCTCACAACTAATTCATAAATGTATCATATTATATTACATAAATAAATGTATCCAGCTCCCTATGTGAAGCATATGGAATCCACAAACTGCCTCCTGTATGTAGATCTAAAAAAACAATTAGAGTTTTAATACGTGTTATTTTTAAGTATTTAATAACTACTAATGAAATAAAAAAATTGTAGAAATATGTTTAAGCAATCAGTTATTTATGTAAATACATCTTTTAACTGAATATTTACTTAATCATAGTAATTTTGAAATGCTCTCACAATTTTGTGTTTCGATTATTATACTTTCTTTTCAAGTGTAATATACAAAGAGTGACGTTTAATCTCCAGTTGAACAGACATGGAATTTCTTTTACTGTGTATTTTGTGTCAGTGTAGACATAAAAATTTTAAATTATGGAAAAGTTGCTGACACAGGCTATTTTTTATAGCCGCCATGAAATATAGAGGATCAACATTGCATGCCATGTATAAAGTATACTGACTATAGGTATCCAAATCCCAACCCCGTAGAACGAAGACTTTTCGAAAGCATTAAAAAGTACCTTCATGTATTCTAATTTCTTTAACTACTTCACAAATCAGCATAATTTATTTGTATGGTTAAAGTCACATACGATTAAGTCATTTTAGCCAAATAAATTATAAATGTTTTTTTTAAATTCCCATAAAAATAGTTTGTTAGTCGGCAGAATCATAATATCGACGCCTCGTACGTATAATATCGTAACCCACAAAATGCGATTTTACAGGAGGAGCATTTGAAAATATTTTCGTTCATGTGCATTGGTTGTAGATACGACAAATTACACCCCAAAAAAGCCCTTATTATTGGCAAAATATTTTTTTTGTTTTGGTAGAATTAAAGATATACTTAAATACAGACGAAATCCACCAAAAACTCAAAATCAACGATTTGTGGGTTACGATATTATACGTAGGAGGCGTCGATATATTGTGCTAAATTAAGATTAAGAAAAAATCGCGTTAGAAAAAAATATTTTGCACAAAAATATGCGGCCTCTTTTTGTCTGTAGTTTACCTTGTATTTATCACTTAAAAGTACGAACATATGTGTGTTTTTTTGGTTAATTTGATTTCTACAATGAATGAATAAAAGACATAGGTAAATAAATTTTTATTAGCACCTAAAGTCTAAAAGGTTTTGTCGGTTTACATTTGCGTAAGTCAAGCATAGCATATAGTATAGAATACTATAATTTCATGAAAATAATATCGTTTTCGTATATTTGGTTTGTAAACAGAAAGTAAAAACGAAGATTTTTTTTTGTATTTCTATTTCGAGAGAAATTCGCCTGTAATAATAAAAATTTTTACAAAAACAAATAAATGAAAATGGTTGTGAGAATCTCTTTATTGTTTCAAGTACGGATCAGTTATCACACATCATTTATGTCTTCCAGCAAAAGTTCGATCGGATGTGGTTTCACAGGTGAAATATTTCATACTTTTGTGAAAATACTACCAACAAACCTTCCTTCCTATTGTCTAAATGTATTGCGATAAATTTACGTTCGAACTGCGCGATACCGGATTTTTTTGCGTTCATAAATCACTCTGTAATAGAAAACGTAACCCCGTTTTGTTTTTCTTTGGTTTACGTGATTTATGAGAAGGTTATTGTAAATTTTTCTATTTCGTTTTTCACTGCAAGGACCGTGGCAAAGAAACCCATTATGTAAAATGTCAAGATAACGTCATAAAAATTACACTGTATGCCTTGAACGATGTCAGGTTTTATTTGTTTCTATAGACACAGCAGAATTGCAGAAAGATACGTAGATCTTTTACTACATTCAAATAGATTTAACCACTACTTTGTATCATATTCATTTAGTAATAAATCTTACGCTTTTATTTTTTTTACGTTTTTTTGAGGACTTCTTATAGTTTAAAGGAACGAAGAAAGTATGCCTGAGAGTATAAAAGACTGAGTGGTGTGGCTTTCTATCCTCTCTGCCTACCGTTTCGGGGAAATGTTATGATTGTTAGTTAGTTTACGATCGTGATAACAATTTTGATATTAATTTAGGTTTCCCATTAACAATTAAAATTCTACGATTCGTACATATTTATCTTAAATGTTGAATTGATTTCTTTCAGTTCTAACGTGGAAGTTACCATACGTAATACCGGAGATTTTATTAGACCTTAGATTATAGTATGTTACTTACACATTTTTTCCCACATATTTTGTTGGAACTCTGTCATTGGCCTTTGATATGATTATTTGACCTTGTATCCTGTAAATGTATCGCTGTTAAGTTCCCTAATAAATAAATAAATAAAAAAAAAAAAAATATAATATTATGATTTCTCGGATTGCGCTTTCGACCTTCCTCTCTCGATAGACTTTACCCTATACCAACTTAACAAAGTTCTCTAGACTTTTCGTATTTTTAACTTTTCCTTCTGGCGTTGTCATATGCCTGCTTTGTACAACGTTTCTTTAGAAAACCTAAATAAAATGCATGAAATCTTAAATACATATAAAGTATAGATACGAGTATTTATCTCATCTTGTACTCTGTAATTATAAGTTTTTGGCATTAAAACATTTTTTTCATATCAAACATTCTTTTACTATATTAAGACGTCTACGTTTCTACTTCTTTTTTTTTAATTTTATATTTTTTATTTAACTATACAAACAGTTACAAAAAAAAAAAAACATTTCAGTTACTGAAATTCAGAAAACTTTATCGTCTTGCAAACTTGTTCTATTCTAGAGTTTGTTTCAAAAGTTTTCAAAAAGTCGTATTTGTAAGAATGCCACATATGCTGTTAACTTTTCAAATTGTCTCGATGTAAGGCTTTTAAACGGTTTTAAATTTATATTTTGTAAGCATAGACAGTATAATATGTAGGTACGTTAAACGGCTCAGAAGAAACACTAAAGAGTCTGTTTCCAAAGTGTCTGTTTTATTTGCAATAAATCGCTAGTGAAATATGACATCAGTTTATTATTCGAACACTGTCGAATCACTATTCTTAACAATTTTTTTTTTTTTTTTTAATTACTCATTAAAAATTCTGAACCAAATTCGAAACTTACTTCCTAAAACTACAACAATATTATGATGGGTACATTTTATGGTTTCTTTTTTTTAAACAACCTCAATCTTAATTGCAATTGTTTTTCTAATGGAGGATTTTTGCTTGTTACAGGAAAACGGGCCCGCGAGAGTTGCGCTGCACGCCGGACTGGAGTGAGGCGGCCGTGAGTGGGGACCACTTGTGGTCACCCACTTCGGTCTCCGGAGACTGCTGCTATGTTGGAGACCAAGACTGCACGGTACTAGCCACTATACACTGTATCACCGTCATCATGCCATCATCATACTGTCATCATGCCATCATAATCCCCCCCTCTCCTTAAGCTGTTTTCATTTCAATGATTTAAAAAAAATATATTTATTTATTTATTAAAATAAACGTCACTTTGCCTTTTACATAATATGTAAATAATATGGATATTATCCAAAACGTCTCTATTTACATATTAAAAGATTGATTTAGAATTTAAAAAAACAAGTATATTAAAAATAAAAGAAGCACATGAAATTAAAAAGAATATGAAAAAGAAGCTAAAATACCATTCTATGCATACTGTACGATACTTTCGGCCTTGAAATTATTTCAAAGTGCCGACCTGTAGGAATTAAAATTTACATCGAATGTATTGCGAGTATTTATAGATATTAAGAACATAACAGAAAATTTCAAATAATAATACGACAGTAGATAGTATAGGTATAACAAAAAGTAGAAAGTAATACATGTAATTAAAAGTTAGAAAGGGCCCTCCTAAGGAAAGACCCACTGTCGTGAAATATTTCGACATCCGAGGTGATGCGATTAAGTAGCAAGATTGCTCTACCAACCGGCATAACCATTGGCAGATTGGTTCTGCATCGTTTGTTTTCAATATTATATAACACTTACGTCTAATACTCTCCCTTATCCGCACCCAGTGGTGCGTAGGCCACTGCATTAATACAATGCAAGTGCAGCGAATCTTGATCATTTGCTACATGAAGGCAAAGCGATCAGTCTTACGCTTCAGCGCCAGTCCTAGGTATCGCATATATTAAATATTTTTATCTTAAAAGACATTCAAATAAATATTTTATATTGACCCCCATCGGGAATCGAACCCGTGACCTCATGCATGGCAGCACAACGCGCTACCGCCACAGCACGAGGCGGACAAGTCTTACGTCATTGCACCGTAACCATGCCATCATTTTAGCTTGATTATGCCGTAATATACCATCGGCATTGTCAGCAGTGCGCAATGAGGAAATCCACTGCTACCCGGAATTGAATTTTAAAAATGCTTTCGTGTAGACGCGAATATTTAAAAATTTTGAAGTGGGATGAAATATCCCAAAAACGCACGCAAAAATTAATAAAAAATGTTGAAAATAGCATTCATTTCAAATCTTAAACAATGACGTCACTCCTTGTATCTAAGTGTAGTGTTTCCGGTTTCTGTTTTTAAAGCCCCGTAGCCGCGTTCCATGGCATTTTAATATGGAATACAATCTACATACTAGCTTCTATTGCAAAAAAGATGGCCGCCATTTAGTCTCCCTAGAACAGCTGTTAACAGTATATGACAGTTGAGTCGACGGTATATTTTATCTGTGCTTCCCGCGTCAGTTTGCATAGATTTTTTGTCAGTTTTGTTACTGGCTGGAGAAATACCATGGCCTTAAACAACCCGTTTTGTGACGTCACTCCTGCAAAAATGACGCACTTAGTACATAGTAGTATTATTGGCGCGGTATTTGAAATGTGCAACTTTAAAAAATCGTATCTTCATCAATAACTTATAAAAAAATATTAAATGTATTTTTTTTGTTTTAGTTAAATAGTAAGTTTATAGAAAAAAATTACTTTAGAAAACAGTGGATTCCCTCAGGAACAATGATTTTTTTATGTGTTTACATAGAATATTTTAACTACAAATCGTTTCATAATTTTTTGTCTAGTGTTTTTCCATGAAGTTTATTCTGCCCTTGTATGATGAGTTAAACCAGGAACATAAGAAAAGTTTTTTTTTTTTTACATTATTTGAATCCAGACACTAGATTTTTATAAAAGGCATACTGCAATGTGTCCATCACTACGAACAAATGTGCAATTGTTTGTAGATATAGTTTAGTTACAATATCATTGAAATTCACGAGAACTTGTCCACCGATAAGAAAATTTCCTTATAACTTTCAATGTATCTATATATTTTGGCAATGTTATTTCCAAGTTTTACTCAAAAATATTTGTACAAGAACAAAGTAGGTAATAAAATTATTATGAAATGAAAATTATTCAAAGCTCTGGATAGTAAAACTTCCAAGTATATTTTATTAAAGAAAAGAGAAATTGTCTGGTTAATATAAGCTTATCGTAAGCCTTTTCTCTCAGATTTATAAAATATATCAGCCGGTTTTGTGGATATCTATCAAATCCCTTTTAATTGTAAACATTTTGTTTTTTTATTAGTAATTAATGATAATATTATACACAATGTTTTCCCCCTTAAAATTCATTTATTGTCAATCTTCAACTCATCGTCTTTTCTCATTTGAAAATAACATAAAATTTGTTTGCTAGTTCTACTTTAGCGAGTAACCTTTGACAGTTTGTTTCGGTGAGTGAGTATTACAGTAAGTGTGTATTTTGTATTTTTCCAATATGACATTCTCATACAAACGCAGGTACTTTTCAGAGACCACAATAGCTTTTATGTACACTAATCGATTTTATTTAACGAGACTTGTATCGAGATAAAAGGTTTAATGGTATAATCATGTCAGTATCCACTCGTGAAGTCACTCCACATAATAACATAATGTATACAAACATCGCCACGTAACTAATTGAGCGAGCCTTTGGACACACGTTGTGTACAAATAAATTCGTTAGTTATAGTTATGTTACTATTGACTAGCGGTAATCGCGTTACTCAGTCGGCTCTTGTATCGTTAGTTTTCGGTTAATCGACATTCTGACTGATGTCTGGTTCCGTGTTTGCTGATGAATTATTCACGATTTTCGTGAACCCACTCATCTTGCTTCAAGTAAGGCTAGCTTCACTTACGATTATCTACTTCGTAAGGCTTAAGGTCAGAAATAGTTCAATAAACCTGATCGTAATTCGTCGATAGAATAACAAAATCGTCGACGTGTCAATCTTACGAATTGTACAATAAACTTCCTCGTGAAATCAGGAAAATCAATTATTCACGTGTTCGAAGGACATACAAAATATTACATGTAGAATAATGGACTTCGTAATAATTCGTTAACATTAAACATTGAATTTCTTCTGAACTTATTTAAACATGACATTTAGTATAGTCTGTAGATGTTTTTGCCTTACAAAAAGTGGAAAAAAATAGTTCTCATATGTATGTATAATGTTGTTTGGGTTTAGGTACCTAATAAAAATCCAAGTTTTCGACCTTGGGGGGCGGACGCTCAATCTTTAATTTGATGTGCCAAAATTTGTCTTTTTTAAATCAATAAAGCCGTCAAGGTAGAAAACTTGGATTTTTATTAGGTACCTGAACCCAAAAAACACAGGTATATACGGTTTATTCTCCACCTTTTGTACAATAATGCCTATTAAATATTCTCCGGAGACTAAACTAATTATAATTCAAAGGTGATGTATCTTCCGACATTTCTTCATTAATTTGACATTTTAGTATTGATAACATGCTATCGTCCATGATAACGTCCATAACGTCCAATTTGACACGTAGTTACCTAAGTATTAATTAGTCTTCTTTGTCATGTATGATTAATAATAAATTGTGTTAGAATATAAGTTTGGCCTGAGTTGAGTATTTGAATCCTGAAGTTGTAACTTTCGTACTGTTGTTTGTGTAAGCACGCAATCTCTGGTCAAAGTATCTACTAAGCAAACTTCTCAAAACTGTTTTATATATGAATCTTCACATAGTAAGGAGTTCCTAGTTAAGATCTGCGACAGTCGTTCGAATCAAAAACATAATATACTCGTACATTATTCAACTTTACAACTTAAGCTTTACAAATAGTATCATCTAGCTACTTGAGTTTGAAATATTTTTGTATTTACCTTGTACCGTGTTATACATAAATTATCAACATTGCTATTCTAAGTTTAAAGTGTCAAGTTACAAAAATATTTATTTATTTTGACCATCTCAAAAGGTCAAGAGGCCCAATAACACAGGGGAATAAAATCACAAAACATCCAATCTTGAGAAATATAACTTTTGATTATTATTGTGATCTCCCGGAGATTGAAACCGAAACCTCCGTATCGTGAGTCTGCGAAGTGTACGAAATCTGCGTATACAACTATTTTATTACGTTTTCATTTCACATTTAATATAATCACAATAATGGGATGGCGACTCAATCAGTAGAGACCCATGCCAATGATCTGGCCCCGACTCACTAGATAGTCCGTGTCGAGTCAGGGCATTGTAGTATTATACATAACAACATTGTGTTCATGTTTTGTTGCGTTCTGCACTTGTCAATACTCCAAAATTTCACTAAGCATGACTTAACATATAATTGCCGAACTGTAAGTACCTTAGCATCAGCAAATAATTGCTCGGTTGGATATGTATACGGACGTGTCATGATTATTTTCAGTATAGATTTTGAGTAATCACTAGTGGATTTAGAATAGAGAATGTACAACCTCCCCAGCCTATAATTCCATATTATGTTGCTATATACTGGAATAAAGAAAAATACACAGAACGAATAGTGCCATAGTCCAACATATTTCTTAAATTATAAAATACATGTATTAGTTCGGTAACCTATTTGTGGTCTTATCTATATGAGTTTTCCAACGGAGATGGTTATCAATAATTACAACTAGGTATTTGATGCTTTCAGTTTTTTCAGTGGTGGACAACCGCAATTATTATCATTGTACGAAACATTTGGACATGAATGTAGCATAAGCATTAGACTAGATTTAAATGAATGAATTAAATTGAATATACATACACCTGTATTCTTTTCACTTTCTTCTTATAACGAATCCTATGTTTGTTTTTAAAGCAAGATATTAATAACAAAGATAAAGTAAACGTTGGACAAGAATTATGTATTTGAACAAATTTTAAGACAACTAGCACCTTAGGAACTTATTCGATTTCTTCCAGCTCCAAAAAATTAAGAAATTCACGTTGTTCCCCGGCTTTTGTATTCTAATTGTTGACAAGCTTTGAAATTTAAATTAAGCTGATTATTAATTTTAGTCAAAAAGGACCTTTAAAAGGAGATAATATTCTATTTCAGACGTTCCTTGTGCTTTGGAGAGGTACTACAGGATTACTGTCGGGAAATTTGTAAAACACATTGAGATAATGATTGTTCTCCATCATGGCGCTTTAAAAATAAGCTAAATTAATAGTGATATTTTTTACTATAATATAATACTTTATTCAAGGTCTCTCGTAGAATTCATGTTCGTATAATCTAAGCAATATTTTTCTTTCTTCTTTTTCTTTCAAACATTGATAATTCATAGTACCAAGGAAAGTCATCATCGTCCGCTATTGAAAAATTATTTTTTAAGAATTAGTTTTGGTATGTATTAGTTATATAGTATTTATTATTCAGTTCAGTGCCACTATTTGCTTTTATTTTCAATATTTTTTAAAAACAAAAAAAATAGAAAGATTCACTAACCACGTGGTTATCAGAGGATATTTACTATAGGCTTATTATAGTGATTCCTCCAAGTAAAGTATCCATCACAGAAAAAAGGATTAATTTATTTTGAATAGAAAAAAACGATATTTAAAAATATAAAATTTTCATAATACCTGTATTACATTGGAACAACCATTTTTTGCGAGTTAATAAGAACCGTATTCGTCCAGAAATGTGTAAATATTTTTTTTATTTTTTTAATCTTATTTTTATTTTATTTTATTTTTATTTTTATCTTATTTTTATTTTATTTTATTTTATTTAACCACCTCAACAGGCCAGGAATGAATGCTGAATATTTCAGTGTAAACACACTGCTGATCATTAACCATAATGGAGTATTTCTGCCGTGTTTGTGGTTTGCATTGTTAAAATAATATTTTAGTTAGGCTCGTGGAATTCAAATCACGGTTCGCTAGCGGAGGCTAAATAAAACATTTCGCGATGATAATCATTTTAATTTATTTCGCTGTTTGTAGGAATACCTTATCAATATTAATATTTATTTATTTAAAGATGTAGGTGTAGGCTTTCGCGATTACATAGGAGTTAAGAAAATACATTGTACTCAATTTATTAATTTTTTAAATTAATTTATCATTCAAAGTATTAAATAATACATGGTGTAACAAAACTTGAAGTTCAACCCGAAAACTGGTGAATCTACTTCATATTTGGAGTCGAATGTGTAATATGACTTGCGAATTTTAACTTAAATTTTTTTTTCTTCTTCTCGTAAAAGCTTTTTTAAGTACCGCAGATTAAGTAAAATTGCACAAATTCTCATTGAAATTCGGTTTTTGCTATAGTTCTCTTTATCGATGGTATTAATTTGACTAAATAAATTATATTTGATAGCAATTTGTAAAAACTTACTACTCAATTTTCTCGAAAACTGTGGTTCAAATCAACTTTTTTATTCTACAAAATCGACTACAAATATAATGAAGATTCACTAGTTTCCCGCTTGTACATCGAGTTTCGTTACATGGTGTATAAAATATTAAGCGTCATTTTCACAAAAAAATAACCTACAATAATTTTTCTTCTCTTTCTAACCAACTAACTAACTGACCATCACGCCATTTCCCCGTAGGGGTAGGCAGAGAGGAAAGAACGCCATACCACTCTGTCCTGACAGACTTCCTTTGCTTCCTCTACATTCATACATCTTCTCATGCACATACGCCGATTATTCCGACTTTTTACATGACCACTTTCAAGTACTTGACGTACTTGGTCAAGCCATGTCTTTCTCGGCCTCCCGCGGCTTCTACATCCAGGCACACTTGCATTTGAACTTCTTTTTAGCCGTTCTTTCATAACTCATTCGCTCCACATGACCAAACCATCGTAAAAGCCCTTCTTAATTTTGTCGATAATGCTTATCCTTGCACTCTGCTCTAATTTCGACATTTGTACACCTATCACACATAGTCTTACCACACATTCGCCTGAGAGATCGCATTTCAACAGCATTCTCTACTTTCATCCTTCTTTTTCCAACACCACGCTTCATACCATACTTCTCCTTCTAAAAACATCAATAAATTGGTCTTATGTAACGAGACTATATTCCTTATCCCGTTTTGCATGCAAAGATTTAATGTTGTATTCTCAACTTTTACTTCTCCATTAAATAATGTTGTGAAAGCTAGTTAATTATTGTTGTTCACTTTATATTATGACAAAATTCCGACGGGCAACACGTGCGATTTGGTTTGTTTGTATTTTGAAAGTTTTCCCGAATTTTCACCAGCGATGTCGTCCTCAGTCGTTAAGTACACCTACAATGTAAAATACATCAAAGGGAAATTCTAACGCCTAAGTTAATACTTATGGTATTTTATGTATTGATGTGATATATATAAAATGATGTGATATATACATGAGTATATTACTATCTCACTAAGCGTCGCGTCGCATATAATTGGGCTTTTTTTGAAAATTATTTTCCTAGTATTTTAAGATTAGGCAGATTGAACAAGGAGTTCTGGTACCAACACTTATGTATGGTAGTGAAGCGTGGCGTTGGAAAAAGAAGGATGAAAGTAGACTGAATGCTGTTGAAATGCGATCTCTCGGACGAATGTGTGGTAAGACTATGTATGATAGGTGTACAAATGTCGAAATTAGAGCAGAGTGCAAGGCTGAGATAAGCATTATCGACAAAATTAAGAAAGGGCTTTTACGATGGTTTGGTCATGTGGAGCGAATGAGTGATGAAAGAACGGCTAAAAGAAGTTTAAATGCAAGTGTGCCTGGATGTAGAAGCCGAGGAAGGCCGAGAAAGACATGGCATGACCAAGTACGACAAGTATTTGAAAGTGGACATGTGAAAAGTCGGAGTAATCGGAGATGTGCATGAGAAGATGTATGAATGTAGAGGAAGCAAAGGAAGTCTGTCAGGACAGAGTGGTATGGCGTTCTATACCTCTCTGCTTACCCCTACGGAGAAATGGCGTGATGGTTAGTTAGTTAGTTAGATCAAGGAATTTAATGTGTTAAAAAAAGTCGTCTCGTAAACCTCCGTTGAGTTTTTAAAAACATTGACTGAGATGGAGACACGATAAGGAAAACGTAGGTATTTGATAATGATTCATTTTTAATTTGATACCTACATTTTTTTTAACATTACACGCAATGTGATTAATGTAAAATGCGTCGAATAGTCTTTTTTATAAACGTTATTTATTAATAAATAAAAAAAACTGTATGCTTGATACTTTAGCTAAAAAAAATTCCTTACTTTATTGTTAGGTTAATAATACCTATAAGTGACTAGGAAACCATATACCACTATTTTATTTTGTTTTAGTAAATATATCAATATTGTCCGCATAAATTTGGTCCCTAGCCAGTTCTTGTTTTATATTTTTTTGTAATTTTATCAGGAAACCGGATATATTGTAAGTGCTCTACCAAGCAAGTTTTATAAGTTCCATTAGCCTAAATATAATACGGAGTACTTAACTTATTTATGTATATTATGATTTAAATTTACGACGTTGGTAGTGTAGTAAGTAATTTCAAAACATTAATACCATAGAAAAATGGGTCACCATTCTATTATGTTAACTGTTATATCGAAAAATTATTATACATTAAAATGCCAGTTGAATATCTCTTGTTATACGAACGTAATGGAGGTAAATTTTATCGTAAGGCGATTTTTTTATGAATTACTGGATTTAAATAAATTATTTTGTCGTCTATGAATTATTAATATTTCAGTGTTTTTATTTTTATTTGATTCATTCGTACAAATAAGGCTGTATTCCTGATTGAGTTATAGAACTCATTCTGGGTTATGTTAATACATATTTATATTCATATTTCATGTGTGATACCTTGGACTGGTACTGAAGCGTATGAAGTATGACAAATCATAATAAAAGATTTATTTACATGTGATTTTAGTATTAATAATTCACGTATGATACCTTAGACTGGTACTGAAGCGTATGACGTATAACAAATCATCTTACCTTCATGTAAAAAGATTATCCAGATACGCTGCACTTGGTACCTATACTGATGCAGTGCCCTATGCACCATTGGATGCGGATAAGGGAAATTAGAAGTAGAAGTCGTCTATGAAACAACAATAAAAATGTTTTTTGTAGTTGGTACTGTTAGTACCATTTGGATTTTACTTTTGATTGCATTAAAACACGACACATAACCATGTTTCCATCCTTGCATTCTTTTTCTAATTGTGCATATAGAGCATTAATTTATATACTATGTGAAGAATATGTTCCAGTTTCCTAATATAGAAAATATATATAAAAAATCCATTGTTCGAATACCGAGAGAAAATATTAAAAAAAATTGAGACATGCAATTCATCGAGATATCCGAACAATTTTAAATTGAATGTATGAAAACATTCCCCATTCCGCCCATTTGTGTTAAAAAGTTATTTTCTTAATGATGTAGGTACACCTAGATAATATTTGTACGAAAATTTCTCTTTTTTGGAGAGGCATGGCGAAAAGAAAATAACAAAAAATGTACGTAGATTTGAGAAAAAATATTATGTAATTTTTATTTATGAAATAAATAAACAATCGAATATGTTACGAAAGTACGAGTAGCATTTTTTAAAAAACACCTACAATTACTGTACCAGCTACCAGCGATGTTCGCACAAAGTAACGTTGGAGAGTCAAAGTAATAAATGAACATTCTTTTTTGCTCCTGAAAGAGAATTAGAGAGCAAAGTCTGACAGTATGTGCGAATGAATAATTCCTAAACAACAAAGAATTTTTTATTACAAGATCCAATTTCTACGTTCATGTTTCTATACAGAGTGTCACAAAACTCGATGTACAAGCGGGAAACCGGGGAGTTGGTTTTGTAAAATATTTTTTTTGATCTGACCCTTAGTTTTCGAGAAAATTGAGTACGAATTTGATTTTTTTTCGATAATTTTTTTGAAAATTGTTGTCAAACATCACGTATTTAGTCAAATTAATACCACGCATAAATAAAACACAACATTAACAACAGCAGCATTTTAATATGAATTTGTGCAAATTTTATTTCAAACTGGACGGACAGTTTGTGGATTCCATAAATGCTCCACAATAGGGAGCGGAATATGTTTATAATGAAATGAAAGAACTAATGAAAGCTTATATGAGATTAAATTTTGTTTCTAAGCTCAGGTTTAAATAAGTAATATTAAAACAATCCGCTCCAAATACGATGTAGGATTCACGCAGTTTTCACGGGTTGTACTAACGAGTTTTTTTACACTAAGCTATGGATATTTTAACGTACGAAAAAAATATTATACTGTATTAGTGTTGGAGAGGCTTAAATGCATCAATAGCAGATCCAAAATTTTTAGTAAATATATTTTTTTTTAAATAATAATAAATTGACAACAGTCAATACATTATTTAATCTGCACTCGATCCTACACGAACAACTGTCATTTATTTATTTGACAAGTTTATAGAGGACGTCATTTATGTAGTGTAAAAATATAAGAAAGAAGAGGAAGTCCGTATGATCTCGTCAAAATTATTATTTTCGTTTACGAATTTACTTGATAACGTAATTCAAAAATTTGTCTCAAGCCGAAGAAATATATACTTATTATGTATTTATTTTTAATAAACTTTAATTGGTCAGATAATTTCACATCATCTTTACACTTATCCTTTTCATTACCATAAAGTACATTTAAAAAAACACACTTTTATAGTTATCCGATCAAGTTATAATAAAGTCAATAAAATTATTGTAGAGTGCTTTTATAACGAAGTTTTGAAAAAGAATTTTGAATTTACCTTTTGATAGACCTCTTCATTAAAAGATGACTACGAAGGGGTTGATTTGGTAAACATACTAAATTTTTTTCAAGTGTACCTACGGAAAGTAAATAAACTTTTTAATCATTATTGATGTTATACAAACAATTCAATTAGAAAAACCAGTTTTTATAGGTGAGATAAATAAAATGTAAAATGATAATCTGTGTTTTTTCAGTTTGAAACTACATACGAGTACCACATTTCTTTAACGAATTTAAAATACCTATATTTTTACTCAGCGAATTATTTTATGAATGTGTACACTTGTGATGTTTTAAATAAATGTAATGGTTATTTTTTAAAAAATGCAATTAATTAGCTACGTGAACAATTAGGTTTGTATATTTGTAATATTTTAGGTTAATATTCATTATTTTAAGTGAAATGTCTCTATTATGTTTTAATTTTTATTTTTATTATACCTCTCTCGAGTAAAAACATACACGAATTGTGCATTAGACGCAAAACTTTCTTGCAGGAATATTGTTAAATTTTCGTTTTGAAATGCTTTTAATGGCACTTAAGTTCCCATTACGCTTCAAACACACCTGGGCGGCGATTATAAATTTAATTCTACAGAGTTATACCTTATATTCGACAAATAAATAATTAGTTAGAAAACTTAAGACCTATTAGTCTCGTTTCAAATCTGTACAAGTTATGAACAAAAATAATAGTTAACAGAATAACAGCAAAGTTAGACCTCTACCAACCGCGAGAAACAGCTGGGTTTCACTCGGGATATAGCGCAAGCGACCACCTGCAGACTCTTAGACTGGTGATAGAAAGATATAATGAGTACAAAAGACCATTTGTGACTTTTATTGACTATGAAAAGGCTTGTGATTCTGTGGATATGCTATTTTGGACGTAGAATAGATAAGAGGTATGTGATCCTTCTGAAAAACAAATGTAAATGGCAACGCTACGTTAGTAACCCGCTTGACAATACGGATAAGTTTGCTATCCAGACAGGTGCGTAAGACAAGGGGACACAATATCTCCAAAACTGTTTTTAAACGTTTAAATTTAGACGAAAGGGGCTTGAATATCGATGGGGAGCGGCTTCACCGCCTGAAATTCGCAGACGGTGTTGTCCTAATATCCTTAATCGGACGACTGGGATGATTGAAAACCGAAAAGTAGAATGTGCCAAAATTGGACTCAAGATGAACTGATAGCGAAGACTAAATTTATGACATTGGGAGACAGTCAGACCTGCGAGGTAGATAGTAGAATAAATCCTCTTGGGTGGCTTTTGGAAAACTTAATTACACATTCCGACGCTCCATTCTCAACTCACTTAAGACTCGAGTATTTAACCAATGCATTCCTCCCAAGCAATCCTCCTATAAGTTGCAAGTTGCACAGAGGAGCATGGAGTGAATTATGCTCGTAATAATATTATTAAGAGACAGAAAAAGAAACGATTGGATCCGACGCCAGACAAAGGTCTGAGGCGTGGTGGAAAAAAATGTTTGGTTGAAGTGGAATGGGCTGGTCATATAGCCAGAACGATGGACGACAGATGGATGAAACGTGTTTTGGTGTGGAGACCGAGAAACCCGAGGCCTCAAAGACGTCCACCGATGAGATGGGTGGATGATATCAAGAAGTTAGCTGGAAGACGTTGGATAAGGACGGTGCAGGATCGGGAAGAGTGGAGGTGGCAGGGGGAGGCCTATGTTCAGCAGTGGACCTTCACGGGCTGATATGATAATTAAATAAATTATCGTTCTACATAAACGCATGATAAAAATAAAATCTTTTAGATTTCAATAAAAAACAAATTTACTTACACGTTGCCAAGGTAATTAAAAGTTAAATGATTTAATGACCATGTATAGGTAATTGTTGTAAGGTTGCAAAAGTAAATGCAGATAGAGATGAAAAATATGTAAAAAATGTTTCGAATTGATATTTTTATCTTAACAAAGACGAATAAGTTTGGTAGGTAATATTATTAGCAATAAGAAAATGTGTTTGTCCACAAAATTTTTTTTACACAATAAATCTTTTTGTACAATAAAATACTCGTAATGTAGTAAACTGTAAATAAATTGTACGATTAGTGATGTATTATTACGGTGATTCAAAATTCTTGGCTTGATATATTATATTAACTGAAAATGTTTTGTCGTTAAGATAAGCCACCTATTCCAAGGTATAGAAACACTGTCTTGAAAATAAAATAGTATTACAATTTATGAAAGTTCCAGAAGGTGGAGTAAAAAGGGCAAACTAAACATGCTAGTTAAATTTAAGTTTTTAAGTATATTGAAGTTTCACAATTCTTAAGTTAGGTTATGGACAAATTATTCTGATCTACTCCTGAGTTTTGAAGTTTTCGGTGGTAATTATTCTAAATACATTTAAACAACGCTGATAAACTTATTCTAAGGACAAAGAGATGAGCGTAACGACAGTAATTAATTATATTATTATAGTCGTAAATCCAGTTTCACAAAGTTTTTCGTGTTGCGGGCACCTTGGAAGAAGTGTTTTCTTCGTAATGTACAATTTTACCGTTTTTAGCTAAAGCGACGTAACTGCCAAATTGAAAATTTTCACAAAGTAAAAAATAAAGAAAAACATACTATTACGTATTGGTAATAACTTAGTCTTTACTATTTCTGAGGAATCATTTGGGTGCACTTTTCTTTTTTTTATTTGAGAAAGGACATGTTTTTTTTTATTGAAATGGGTTCTATTAACCATACTGAATTCAGGGTTTTTTTTTGTTAACTGACTAAAAAATAACCCTGTATATTGAATGATTTGAATGTTATATTATGTAAACTGGGTACATATTCATAGAAATATAACTTTTTTTTCTAGAAACACGGTCCGCGCATGAAATGCTCGGCTTGCAAGATCATCGCGCACTCGAGCTGCATAGACATCCTGATGGAACGGGTTCAGTTCCTGTGTAAGCCAACTTTTCGGGACGTGGGCGTGCGGCAGTACCGCGAGCAAACCCACCACGCACCACCACTGGGTGCACCGGCGGTCGGAGAAGGGCAAGTGCCGCCACTGCAGCAAGGTAGGGTGCTTTGTTCTTACTTGAGAGGGTGCTTCCTCGCAAAATGGATAGACAAAATAAAATACCTAAAAAATATTTAATATACATGGTACGGGTCCGGGACGAATGGAGTTCAAAATATGTGCTACGCATCGAATTTCAATTTGATTTTAATGCTTAGCACTATATTCAGACTACATCTTAACATTTGTTTCATGACCGTGACTTTCGATCTAAGTTTTCTTGTTTGACTGCTTAATAATATCAACCTAATACATAATTATTTTTATTAATCTACAACACATTTGAAAAATATATTTTCCAGTTATGAATTATACATTTGCTCTCTTAATCCACAGATTATAATAGATAATTTGCATAAAGGAACCCAGGTGGAGTTAAAAATTAATACCTTTAATAATTTAATCTCTGAGACTACGCATAATAAATCCGCGTCGTAGGCATTTGATATAAAATTCCAACGATTGTATTATTTCTAACCCATTTCTAGTTAGGTACATAAAATAAAATAATCTCGAATATTTTATCATTAATTATTATTAAATTATAAAAGCATTTTCATGCAATCTACAGTCATACCTACCGGATTTGTAATTAAGATTTCTGAACTTTTGTTCAGTTAGAATTAACGAGTTTTCCAAATGGCCTACTTTGTACTATTTTGTTCTACTTAAAGCTCTTTAATTAAATCAGATCCGATAGAATCCTAAGAGAATTCTCGTGATTGGATCTGTGAAATCATGCTGGATATAAGTTAGTATTTTGTTTGATTATATGATGAGGTACAATATTTTTTTCATTTATTATTGTTTTAGAACATAATATTTATGCAAACGCATGCCTTTTTATATAGAAACGGTGACATTTGACTTTTTCCATTTTAATTCTATCTAAAAGTTTATATTAATAATTTTATGTTTCCAGTTTGATACAGTGAAAACATCACTACATTCATATATACAGGGTGTACAATCCAAATGGGTCAGTATGGTGAAGTCGGAAACTATGAGAGATAGCGAGATCTGTTTTTCCCCTTCAGGTAACCATGACGTCGATTTTAGATTTAATAATAACTACAAAAAAACATTTTTTGTGATCTTGTTCAGCTCCTCCTTCGATGCCGTCTTTATCTCCTCAATCGAACGTAGCGTGGTCAAATCATGTGTATTCAGTTTTGCAAACAGGCAAAAGTCACAAGGGGCAGGTCTGGGGAAACACTAATGGCGCTATTACTTGTTGTAAATAATTGAAACAAGCAACGATGTGTGAGCAGGGGCGTTATCATGGTGCAAAAGCCAGTTTTTGTTCTTCCACAAATCCGGGCGTTTCTGGCGGATTGCTTCGCGCAAATTGCGCATAACTTGCAGGTAATATTCCTTATTGAACCGTACTACCCTGTGGCAAGAACTCATGATGCACCACGCCCCTGCAATCGAAGAAAACTGTGAGCAAAACCTTCACGTCCCCTAAATTAATCAACATTTTCGTGAAATTTTTACACACCATCTGAAAACACTAAGCTTTATCGGGACAATCAAATTATACTACGCGATAAAACACTTATCTCCACACTGTTACTATATCTTGTAACTTTACTACTACCAGTCCTTAGGTCTTTATTTTAAAACTTGTGTTCTCACGTTTAAGTGCGGTCATTTAATAGTCCATAAATGTTTTCTACTTTATACACTATCCTTCGGTAACATCTCCGCTACTGAGCCGAGGAGAGGAATCACGCTGATCCCTGCGGAGGAGTCGTTTATCTTCCAAAACATCTGCTTTCTTCATCCCCCGACATCTTATTAGATCTAAACTTTACTGTAAGCCGAGTCAAAGTTAATGCGTCAAGCGATGTCATTAATAGTTCCGGTCGTATTAAACTTCCATCGTAATACTTGTTTACCCATATAAATATTATTACTGCACAATCCGCGGCATTTTGATATTATGGTTGTATTGCAATAAAACGTTATGATAATTTCGGGTAACGCAATTTCTCTTACTGTTTTTTCAAACTGTAACGTGGGAAAACTGAAAACTGATTCCAAGTTTTAATTTGACAATACTGCACCGTTTTGCTAATAAAAAATCAATAAAGTAACACTTTACACAAATGTGCACATTTTCCACGTGGGGTGTAATAGTCCAGGCTAGAAATAACAAATACGTCGTACATTTTAAATTTTGCCACGAATGAAATTACTCTATAATGATGAATGAGAAATTGCGCGGGCGGGTGGAATAAAGCGTATGGCACTAAATCGCTTAAAGGAAATTTTACGCCAGTCGATTTATCGCTAATGGCATTGGCGCCCATTTGTAATGCATCTTAAACTGTCTCCATTGTAAGCCTTAACTACCGTCTGCGATTGGCATTTCCACTTTCATTGTCTCACTACTTATTCCTTCAAACCACGTCCCGAGAGATATTATTACCAGTCATACTTTGTGCCAGTTCCGCTTAACAAAAGGAATAAAAGCATTCATTTACTTTAATATATTGACAGCTAACACTGTTTATAATCTTATGGAATACCTTGATCCCTTTCTGTACTACTGCGTGTGTGGGTATTTTTGTAAATTAAGAATCCGATTAAGCTTATTTCCTTTAGTAAACCTCTTTCTGTGGGATTACTGGATCGGCATCGAATGACATTAAACCGGAAATGTGGCAACAATTTGCAAATTAATTTCGTCCTGCCTCTCCCAGAGTGCAGGGTAGTGGCGCCAAGAGAATAATACATTAGTATTGACGAACTTAATGAGATATATTTTCACTCTCGAAACAATAAAATGTTCGTCGACGGACGAAACGGATTACCTTTAAATCTTGGTGTTCGTTTTATTACACCGTTAACTGTGATTAAAGTAGAATATTTCAGCAAGGAAAGGAGTGTAATTAGCGAGCTGATACATTTTGACAATATTGATTAATGTATTCAATGTATTTAGGTACTTTTCACTCTGCTGTTGTGAAAAAAAAAATTTACGCAATCTTATGAAACTTGCACATAATATTATGTATTTCAATTTGTAGCGGTTTGTACTTAAAGACAGAAGTCAGAAGTTAGGATTTTTTGTCTGGAGTCAAGCGTGATCACTATCGTCAGTTATGAAGCATGGATTCGAGAGAATAATTTAACAAAAAAACCTTTTAATTGTTTGGGTATGATAAAAAATATGTGATCAGAAAAAAAACAGAAAGGGTGACAAACTGCTCTACTATGTTTTTTTAGGGGTTTAACATCCAAATTGGTTCGCTCCCCTAAGCGAAAATTGGAAAATATTTTTGACAATATGACTCGCCGAATTAGAGAACAATGTGAATATTTACGACAGCTGTGAAAAATTGTTTCAATTTTCAATTGAAAATATCGTGATGATAAAAGAAAATTAATTCGAAGTTTTTTCTGATACAGAAATATTTGCCTTGTAAAATAATATAATAATATTTTGTACTTAGATACCGTAAATGCAAATAAATTAACGATTTTTTATTTAAATATTTCTTCGTCTTATTGTACACAGTAGTTTTAGTTTCAGTAAGAATCGTGGTGGTGTTTATGCGAACCATAATAGTAGGTACTAGATATAGTTATATTGTACCTACTATTTGTGTTCAAACTTAATTAATGTTTTCTAGTCTACTCGTATTTTAGAAAACTAAATTTTAAGTTCCTTAACCAACTAGAAGTCAGTAATTTTTTTTTTAAATTTCAACTGAGGACACAAACAAGCAGATGGTAGCTTTTGCAAACAAATAACTAACCTGAGATTGAAACTACAAAAGAAGAATGAACAAAGAATCAATGGAGAAATAATCCTTGCAGGGTAACCGATTGCACAGCACGGTTGTCAACTGTGCAACTTACAAAACGTTTAATATACTACTTCTTTCCCTTATCTATGCCTAGTAGTGCATACCGCACTTCTTTGGTACATAAAGTGCAATGAATCTTCATAACTTTTTACATGGACGCAATATGATCAGTCTTACGCTTCAGCGCCAGTCGTAGGTATCAATATGAAATATTTTTACATGAAAACCCGTATTAAAGTAAACATTTAATATTGATCATGTCGGGAATCGAGCCCGCGACCTCATTCATGGTAGCCCAACGTGCTATCCATTACACCACGAGGCGGTCAAAATACTGAACCGTAATTTAGTAAACATATATTAATACAAAGATACTATGTTTTAAAGATCCTTGATGGATGTGTGGCGGAAGAAATGACGTCACGCGGGCGACGCGAGACGAACGAGCGAGCCGAACTACACCGAACACGCTCGGACAATAGCCGAGAGATATTTTGACCTTCTGCGTGACCATTCGTCGATTTGGCGCAGATTTTTTCCCGCCAACTAAATTCATTTTTTAATTTCCATTATCCATTCAATCGTAGTTTAATTAGTTAAGTTTATTGTATGTTCATTGTATTTGCTTCTATAAATTCTGTGTAATAAATGTGCACTGTAAAACTGTAAGTATCTTTCATTTCTCTTTCTGTGCATCCACATAAAACCATAACCACCGGGGTAACTAATCCTGGTGGCCCACAGATACCAACAAATAGATTTATTTCACCATTCGTTCTAAGCTTCTAAAATTTATCAATTCTAACTACTTTTGTCGCATATCTACACAGAATATTAAACATTTATCCTACTTTCCACATTCCTAGTGTGTGTTCGGAGTAGTATAACGTGTAACACCTGTGTCCCCCATCCTGTCCCATCCTATAGGACCTACCGTATAAAAGCTCTATCCTGGCACAAAGCAGTCATAATATTTTCGGCACCTGTCGCAGGATTAAGTTCCTGTTATTTCATGCTTTGGTCTATTGAACAATTCATTCTCCTGTAATAAAATAATAAAACAGTTTTTATTCAGTTAGCTGTACAAAAAGAAAATTTTAACACTTTTTTAAAATTGACCAGCCTCTACTAGTTTGCTAGGAGCACTTAGTTAACTGGTCAAATAAATAAAAGTGGAAATGTACCAAGTATTTTTATTGAACTTTTATTAGTTATATACAAATTACTTAGTTCATTCTTAATATCTAAGAAGTGAATTTGAAAGCAACATTTCTCTGACTTCTTCCTTACCGCTCTAGCTGACACGTTCTGAAAATCTCATCATGCGAATTATGGTTTTTAGTTTTTAGAACTACTTTTTGAATATTCTATATACCTACTTAGGAAAACAAAAAAAGTGTAATGTACTACCGAAAAAGTGAAATTCGCATCTTTAGTATTTCTTTAGTACTTTAAACACTTTTTTTATTTCCACAATAAGTTACAAAAATCCCACTAGATAAAAAGTGTAAAAAACGTCAATTGTCGATATAAATAACTAATTGTCGAAGAAACAAGTAATGCAATTTTATTAATCTTTCGCAATACTAATAATTAATTACATTTTCGCTAAAAATTATATAAAACCTAAAAAACAGGTCAGGAATCCTAAAAGCATAGGGGAATATTACTATGAAATACCCAGAATTCGCTTTTGAATTTTATTATCTCACCGCCGGAGATCAAACCCGGAACCTACGTATTGGTACTTTACACCGCGTCATGGTCTTACATAATAACAACTTTTTTAAAAAAGTTATAAGAGAATTAATACTTCAATCTTCTTTATGCAAGTCTCTTTATACATACGAGTATATGTAGATACGTATGTATGATTTGCAATTCAGTTTTCACTACCCGTATCATTAAAATGTTTTCCTGTATTTTATAGTTCCTAAGAGCTATCTCGGAGTATCTGTTGATTGGAAACCGTCTGCAGTTGTAATAAAAACATGAAACAGGAAACTTGTTTCCACTGGATAAATAAAACATTCCTTTTCCCTTGATGAGATTCGGTGATTGATGAAGAGTGTTTGTGAAATGGATTCCAGATTGAATTGTTTTAAGGTTTTACACGGAATACTGAAATTTTATTTTATGGTTTGTTTTCAAAGCTCCCTTCGAAAAAAACTTCATTTAGAGATTGAAAAAAATATTAAAAATGAATACTATTACTACTACTACTTTCCCTTATCCGCACCCAATGATGCATAGAGCACTTCATCGGTGCACCAAGTGCAGTGTATATTGGTTATTTTATTACATGGAGGTATGAAGATGATCAGTCATACGCTTCAGTATCTGTCCAAGGTATCACACATGAAATATTCATATGAAAATCACATGTAAATCAATATTTCATGTTGACCCTACGGAAATCGAACCCGTGACCTCGTGCACAGTAGCCAACTTACCGCAAAAAAATCTAGATTGGTGCATTATTCCACAAGAGATTTGATTAAGATTTTCAATGAGTTGCAGAGAAATATTAGGGAGGTTGGATCTTTGTAATGGCAATGGGTTTTATGTAAATTTTTATTTTAGAGTAAATGTCTCAGCAGAATTTTTTCTTATGGCGTTTCTTCTATAATACGTATAATACATGTTAAAACTAAATAACTAACTAATAATACGTAATAAAATAAATATTATAACTAATACGTAATCTCCCTCACTAAGCACAAGCGCTTATCTATTGGTGAGGTATAGCTTATGTTAATATTGTATAATTATTGTCATAAGTTTTTGTAAAATTAGTTTGTTAAAATATGAAATAAATATTAAAAAAATTTAAAAAAATGTATGCCTCCCGAGAGACTTACCATGCTTCTCCATTTTTCAAGATATCTGGGCGACTATTGATAATCCAATAGCAGTTTACGTTAGAACTACGGAATGGACCTGACTCGGGAGGATGCACGAAAACTAGTAGCCGATAGCTTAGCTTGGAGGCAGCTTGCGAAATTTATCAGAAGAGTGGCACCGAATTTCTTTTTTTTTCGGTAACTTACATACCTATTAAATAATTCATCCAAGTGCTTTCTTTTGTATTTTCTTTACATTATTTGTTAATATTCTATACGAAAACACGTTCAAATAAAAGTATCAATACTAAAATAATATTACAATCACCACTCGTATGTTCTTATTGTTGATATTATTTTTATGGCAGTTCAATGTCCTTGTAATGTAAAAGTAATATTATTTTGAAGAATTTTTGCGAATTTTCTCGGTCCGTTCTATTGTCCAAGTGCTCGGTGTGTGAACATTGTAGACTAACTGAAACAATGGCCCGACAAGTGGTGGCAGCGGAGGGTTAAAAAGAAAACACCCTTTAAACAAAACGTTTCCATTTTTCAAGCCACGTTTCGTACGTTGTTGACCTTTTCCTCTGCAAAGTACGTGTTATGTTCTTTGTGGTCTTTTCATTTTCCGTCTTGATCTCTTGTTTAATTTTATTATAATTTCTACCCAACAACGCACTTGACTTACTTGAGTAAGCCATCAAAAATAATAAACGCCTGTTGGCTTAAATTTTAAAACACGCTTTTACTTTGTATTTCTTTCAAACACGATAATAACAAAGTGAAATTGATTTTGTCGTCTACCCCGTGGGTAGTGACTGACGACTTTGGTTACCGGTCGCGGGTTCGATTCCCGACGGGGCAATATGAAATATTTATTATATGTGGTTTTTCATATAAGAATATTTCATATAATATACCATTGAGCAGTTTAATAATGACAATCTTTCTTTCACGTTATTATAGATTAAGATAAACTACAATTAGTGTAACAATTCAGAACTCTACTATGCACATTGGATTTGAATTATGGAAAAAAAGGAGCAGATGTTTGATTTTAACACAAATAAATAGTTCTTATAAAAACTGCAATATGTTTGTACGAAACAAATGAAAAGATGAAATATTAATAATAACTGCAATTTAAAAAATATAAAGATATGTATTGAGTTCTTTGGCCTGAATCTCAACTAATTAATTATAAATGTCCTGCGGGGTATTTTTAACGTGCTAGCTTTTATTGTTTTGTTTATAATATTTAGATAAACTGCACTTAGTTTATTGATGTGCCCTATGCACGGTTGTGGGCGAATAAGGGAATGTAGTAGTAGTAGTAGGTAGGTAGTAGTATATAATACCCGCAATTGATATTTTTTTAACCGTATTTACGTAACCATTGATTTCCGACCGCCTTGCTTTCCGAACGCATAATACCTATTTTTTCTCATGGCTTTTTGCAACCAACGTTGATTAATATAATTTTTATGGAACAGTTTGTTTTGCATTCTCACATTTAATACTTTGCAAATTGTATTCCACTATTTACTTACGTTTATTGCATATGCTTCATATGCATAATGTTCACTATATCCTAAATTATTTAAAAGCAAAATATTATTTAATTAAAATTATACAATGTACCTTTGTCAAAGGCCTTTGTGTGTACGCAGTGCATGATTTTGACTGCACTGTTATGATTGGAAAATAGTAGCATTATCTTATTTTAATGTTTATTCCTAGTATCAAATATATTTCGTATAAATTTACCGTTATATTTGATATGAAATTTCGTTAGGTGTTAGAATATTAATTAAAAGTAATGACAATGCAACACTATTTTTATCGAAAGCTGTATCGGCCAAACGGTTTGTTTGAAAAAGTTTATTATTATTAAATATTGAAATGAAACACTTTGTTTTTAACTCCTTTTTTTATTAATCAAACTCCCGACCAGTTTCGAGGCAACACGTGTCTTTTTCAAGGGTACTACTTACTACTACTTTCCCTTATCCGCACCCAACGGTGCATAGGGCACTGCATTGGTACACCAAGTGCAGTGTATCTTGATCATTTTATTACATTGTATAATGTTTATAATGAATAACAACAAAGTGAGTGTATCTAACATAAATTTCTTATTCTTATTTGTTTCATTATCTAATAAGAAAATAATAACCGAAATAATAATAATATTTATTAAAGAAGTATATTTTGTAGGGATTTAAATTTATTGAGGCGATTTTTCGCAAAAATGGCGCTTTTTAAATTGTCCATATAACAAATAAAAAAGGACCACATTTTACCATTTATCTATCTTTAGTTACATTTTTTTAAACATCTAGAAATTTAGCACGAACAGTAATTTTAAATAAATAAGCTTTAGCTTTTAATCATTTTACAAAAGTTATACTAAAAACATATAAAATTTGTTTTTATTTCATTAATGCATACATGCGAAGTTTACATAGTAATACAACAATTTGATTAATAATGGTGTTTGGATATACACCGTGTCCCACGATGAGACCGCGAAACTCCAGAGGGTGATTATTCATGATATTCTGAGAAAAAAATCTTAATAAAGTTTTTCAAAAAACTCAATTCTAATTTCTTAAAAAAATTATTAAAATATGAATAAAAATTCACGCGTGTAATACCGTCAATTTTTGAACTGGCTCACACCACGTGACCTGCACCAATAAGCGCGAAGAAATCACATATTTTTGAAACTTAAACTAAAGATTCAGATATGAAATTCGAATTTTGAATGTCCGTACAAGGCGTACCAGAGCGGACCCCCACTCCTCCCCGCCCACCGCCGCCCCGCCGCCGCCGCTAGCACTTCAAACAGAAGCCAGTATTACACTCGTCGCTTTTTATGAATACTTTTTTAAAATTAATTATTGGAAATGCCCGGATCAAAAAACTTTATAAGGATTTTTTTCTCAGAATACCATGAACAATCACCCTCCGGAGTTTCGCGGTCTCATCGTGGGACACGGTGTATATTGTTACGTAACTGGCCTAAAGGCACGAGTTGGAGTGTCGTATGCACATTATATGTTTATTCGCTTGCTTTAAATTACACAAATAACTCCCTATTCTGCTACAGCAATAATGTTTTAACAAACCCCTACATTTATCTAAAAATAATTTCTAATTTATTTGACAGTGGTTCAGTTACCACTGAAAATTACTAATTATTTCCAATCTAACTGACTAATGACGTTGAAAACCGACAAAATTTAATTTGAATCTGAATCCTAAAAGCTAATGGATCTACACCGCAGTATTCCTAAACATTTCATGAGAAATATGTCACACACACGTCACGTAAACCACTGGACGGAATTCCAGAATTCCAGAATTTTCGAATTTTGTGAACGTCACCCTCCTCCCCTGTCGGACAATTTAGGAAACCGTATCAGCCCCTATACAATACTTAGATTTCACTCATCGTATATCTTTATAAATCCTCTATCCGTTATTGACTATAAACCTTTTATTAGTGTTATTAACGTAAAATCTTTTCAATAGTATTTACATGTTTTCTTAATCAAGCTCTAAAAGAGTTGCGTCAAACCCAACATATTTTTACTTAAGTTAATCAATTCAGTTAAAAAGATTTTTTTTTCGATTCATGATGGTAATTAAATGAGTTATTTTGTTATGTATTATATTGAATACCACACATATTCAGATAAAAGATTTTACATACATTCATCCGTTACGCCCATAATATGTCTAAAATAATAGTCTCAAAATTCATCTTCAATTGATCTCATTTTGATTTCAAACGAATTTTTTTTCTTTGAAGTGCAAACAACAATTTTGACGCTGTTAAAAAAATATGTAGTTCATTGATTTTACAACGCAAAAATAATAGTTGGTAGTATTTGCTAATTAAAAATCTCTTTATGGATAAAAAACTAAGGTTGTGTGATCCTTCATTACCCTTATCCGCACCTAATGGTGCGTAGAACATTCCATTGGTACACTTGTGTACATTTTATATTACACAAAGGCAAGATTATCAGTCTTATGCTTTACATACACATCTGTATAATGTGTGATAATGGTATATAATCTTAGAAAATAGAGTATAGTATTTACATTCCTAGCACGTATTTTTATGGATGTAAATGTAAGAGTAATGAAGTTAGAAGACGAGTCGATCCTTCTCGTCTTCGCCCTGTCTCGTAGTTTGTTTCATTCATCCCTTAATAAACTAGTCCTCAGTTTCCAGGATTGTAATTTGGGCAAATAAACCCCAACGTTGAACTGTGATTTGTGTCCTAATCCAAAACGTAAATTAAGGTACGACCCGTTTAAACTAGGCTTGAAATAATATTGTTTGAATTAACGAAACGATCTCCATCTTGGTTATTTTGATATGTCATTGAGATATTGTGCTTATTTAATTATATTATAGGTAGTTTATCGAATTAGCAATAAGTAATATACCCTATAATGTTGAATCTCCTCTATAAGTCATATGGCGTAAAATCAGTTTTGATGAAAAAGTAATGGGTTGTACGATTTTGATCAATAATATGTTTTTAATCACTCTGCTGTGTAAGGCAATAATTTATTACATAATATGTGTATATATTATCATGGCCGTTTTTGCTGCTAAAAAACTAAATTACACTCGTAAATTGTCTTAAAAATTTCAAGTATTTTAATTATGGTTACCTTAATTAGATTTGATTAATATTAACATATTCTTACTCCCCCCCTTTACAATTCCCGGCGGCGCGGCGTTCGATATGAAACATTTGTTTGAATATGATTTTCACATTCAAACAAATGTTTCAAATTGAAAAAAAAGTGATACCTTGGGCTGGCGCTGAAGCGTAAGACTAATCTTGCATTCGTGTGACAAATAATTGAATATTAGCCCTATTCGCCATTAAATGCGGATAACGAAAAGTAGTAGTGTTAGGGAAATTCACCTTTTTTTTCTTCCTTCTTTTGTTTACATTCAACTTTAAATTTCAGTATATATAAATATTTAATGCGTCAATTAAGAGTTTATGCAGTAAAGCATGACGCGAAGCTTAAAGTTTACCAGAATTGTGCCCGCAGGAAGTTTCGTCCTAAACTAAAACTGCTGCATTGTGGCCGAGCCATTTCTGGTTTCGATTTTTACCCAACTTGGGATAAACCGCGGATAAAAATCTCAGCGCGCAGACATTTTCAATTCTTTGGCAATTTTGTCTGCGTGTAATGTTTCGGGAAACGTTTTTATGGGCATTTTAAGTTTGTATGTGTGTAGTTTAAATTGTTCAGCTGTATAAATTCACTTTAACTCGACTTAGGATCTATCCTTTGCAGCGGTTTTTTGCCGTGTATCTCCTACGACCGCTTTAGAACAAAATACAGTACAACGTACCTACATACAATAACGAAAAAGGCCCAATATAAATTATTCATAATCATAATAAATTTTATAACATAGGATCGAAAAATATTTAATAAATAAAAAAATAAAACAAAAAATCGGTATTTTGTTTTTATAGTCCATGGTAGCTTAATCTACATAAAATCTAACTTCTTCTATTCAGTTTTTAATTTTGCAAAAAAATTACACGCAAAGGATAATTTTTGAATAAATGTTTGTAAAAACGCAATAATTTATTCTAGAATTTCCTTTTACCTCGTTTTTCACCTCATGAATATGCATCAGTTTATTAGCATTAGCCTAGCCTTGTTTTTTATTCGTCTACATCCAAAATAAAATTGTGTACTTTGACCGATTTCGGAGTTAAAACGTTTCTCCAAGTGAACTTTTATTCGTCATTTATTCAGTTTAAAAACAACTTTTAAGGGACTCTTTATTTTAACGACTACCGCTGAAATTTATTTAATGCGTCCCATTACCATTTGTTTCAGTAATAAGATTAAAAACCAGCCTTTGTTTATCCCGCAATTTGTAAAGAAATTAATATTTTCTTTTCTTAATTGAACATCTTAAGTGTAAATGAAAACATTTTTAAGGGACTAAAATGCAATTAAAAACTTTTTCAGTCTCTTTAAATTTTGTAAAAGTGTTGGTACTTCATATCCTGCGGATATTATTTACCTTTATTGTGGTTTTATTCACAGATTTTAATATTTTCTAAATAAAAACCTTTTTGAATTTTCATAATATAATTTTAGCATTCTGGGTACGTTTTTAAATTTACCAAAAATAAAATAAAAAATAAATCATGGCCAAAAGCTCTTTAAATTAAAACTGTTCAAATATGTACACTATTTTACATTTTACTCGGTCTTTTGTCAATTTTCTTTCTCTTTTATATGAAAAAATTACAAGCGAATCCAAAAAACTAAGATTTTAATAAACTAGAAACAGATTATTGTTACTATCAGATTCAAAGAAGTCAACGACTTGACTAAGTGGAAAATCAAATATTGAACCACGATAACGTTATCTATCTAAATAAAAAACAATAAAATAAAATAAATTGAATACAAAAACAAAATATACTAAAAACTAAAAATCGATTTGTAGCTTACGATATTATACGTGGGATGGGTCGATATTAAAAAAACCTTTTGGTTCTTTAACAGGTGCTAAAATACTGTTCGATATGGTCAAATGGTAAAAAGGCCATTTATATTTCTGCCTCGTTTTACGATTTCAACCAAAATGGAAATTTTTGGCGTGGAATGGCAATTTGAAAACCACAAACGGAAAAAGTCTGCCTCTAAAATGATGACGAGTATGCATTATGGCACCTGTTATCCAAAATGTGATTTTTAAAGGTGTTCCAATATTCCTATCTCACAGAAATGATTCAACTAAGGGTAAATAATGTTCTAAATTCAGTAGGCTATAGGAGGCGCATGGAAAAAGTTCAAATATTATATTTTAAACCTTTCCCCTATTCTTTGACATGCAAATTTAAATTTTGCATTGTGTGTTGTAGCTTCAACACAATCTAAGGAGAGATTTATTCCGTAAAATACACTGCGTTCCATAAATTTGCAAACTTCTAAAAGTTTACTTTAATTTTGGAAAACCTATACATAGGTAATACTAACACGATTTTAAAAAGACGTTTCGGTAAGCGGTATGCTCGTTTAATGGAAGTCTGGAACGAGGAATCCTGCATTCCTAACCTAATTAAAATTTTATTTAGTAAATTTCAGATGAGCAAAATGTTATCATATACCCTCAGATATTCTGGATAAGTAAACCGACTTCAAGAGATCTCATTTTCATCAGTATCATTACCCATGTGGAGCATATAGATTCCACAACCTGTATAAAATGATGTTGATAACTGATATATTAATGCTGCGTAATGTTTGGCACGTGAACTTTCCCATATTCGATTAGCTGGTAGATGTAAAAAGTTTTTTAGATTAAAATGTTAAACAGAAACGCTAATATTGTGAAACCCTTCAAAAGGCAAAGAGCTCTTTCCGTACTACTAAGCACCGTTAAGTGGAACACTTTGGAGTCGTTTATTTGGGCTCCAGAGTGACTTCCACGTCCCTTCCAACAATTGTTAAAGAAAAAAAGTTGTAGGGAACGGGGCAATAGGTAAGGAGGAAAAGTTCTGCCATCAAAATATTGAATACTGAGTACTTAAACAGTGATGTGAGATCATTATTGTTCATTACTAAGGATCGTGATCCAGGGTTTTTTCTGAATTGAATGCTGTTTTGCCGAAGACGAATATAAACCTAAGCACACGGCACAATAACCCAGAACAGCGTGTGTCCCGAAGGCTATAAGGAAGGATAATAAGATGCAGTTCTTGCAAAAATAATACATTATATATTCAGTACTTCATACACGAAAATTTTACATTTTAGTACATTGTTATTTTTTGATCTTCAAAATATTTACTCTATACCTATATTTAAAAAAAATAATAATTAGTGGGTATAAATTTCGCCCCAACCAGTGTCGCCTATTTTGCCTACACTGACAGCTCACGGTTCTAGGACCATTTTATAGAAAATGTAATCATTTTCTTTGTAGCTCTCACGTTTCTTATCTAGAAGGTATTAGGAAAGGATAAAGAAAACAATAAGAGATCATCAGGTCTAGTACCCAGAATTACAATGATATAGCATTTTATATGAATAATAATAATTATGATAATATTTTTATTTTTATTTATTGTATGTACTAGGGCTTTAAGTCATAGATGTGAAATAATCTTAATGGAGTTCCGTCTGTGCTCTACGCAAAAAATTATGTCTGTGAAGTCGGTTATTTTCAATTTTTTTAACTAGAAGCATGCACAGATTAAATATTGTAATATTTAGTTATTTTTCTTCCCCATTTCACTTCATAATATTTGAACAGTAATCGTATTTAATGCGACCGAAGGTATCAACTCCAGGAAAAAGTTTACCCGAAACAAAATTCGTCATGTGGATAATTGGCCTGTAAGGAAACCCGCTCCCAATATTCAAAGTTTTTAAGCTGAAAGTAAAGTAAAAGTTATCGGATTAAAATTCAATTATTTTTTCACGATTTTTAGCGTAATATTAAACTAAAAACTACAGACTACTTATGTTCGCTTTTATGTACAGTATCGACCTACCTTCATTTATAAAATGATATGTGTGATGTATTGGTATAGGGGCTTTTAGTAATACACGGCTGTGACAATATTGACGGGTTTATTATAATATACGGTTTAACTGTCTACGCTGCTCAGAGCTCTAACTGGGAATGACGGGCACACAGCAGACATACTACATACACACACACACACGTTCGTACATCTTCTGTCACCCTCACACACAGTCTCTTTCACACACATATCTCACAATATGCCTAATTCTTATTTCTTTATCAGTAATCGTAGTAAATTTTTCAGTACAATTTGACATCTTAGCAGAGACGAGAACTTTGGAAGGGAATATGGACCTGTCATTGGCTGTGTTAAGTGGCCACTTGATGTGGGGGCGTGACGGCCGTGGTGGGGTGGGGGGGTGGGGGGGGGGGGGGGGGGGGATTTGAGCTAGTATTACACGCGAGAATTTTTAATCCTATTTTTTTTTAAAGAAATTAGAATTGAGTTGTTTGAAAAACTTTATTAGGATTTTTTCCTCAGAATACCATGAGTAATCACCCTCCGGAGTTTCGCGGTCTCATCGTGAAACTCGGTGTATACGCAGAGATAATAATTTAGTTAAAATACTGTTAAAAAGGTTTGAGCTTTTCAAACGAATAATATGTAAAGTTAAACTTTAATGAAACATATCTGGTTATACGAGAAATAAATATGTATTTTATATTGTTGCTACTTTTGAATCTAAATGGGAAAGACTAGATTTTGTCTACATGATTCAGTTCCCGTTTAACTGCCAACTAATAGTTTAGGGGTGTCATTTCTATGGGATATCCTGATAACTTGTGGGCTACACATATAGGCTTGTACATGGTTTCAGGTTTATCCATAGTACGGATTCCTTACACAAGCCTCGAGTGTGGATAGAACAGACCGCGAATTCTATAGAGCCGGTGTTTCGTGTTTCTGCACACCATATAAACTGATTCAATAACCAAGGCTGAATTCCTTTATCTGGGAAGTTACTAGGCCGAATATCCCGAATACTGGAGGTGCCTGGCGAGTGGTAGGGATTTGTTCATTTCTCTTACGAATCGTATTTCGTGAAGTGGTTAACCCCAGATAATGCTTTACCGCGTTATACCATTATTCTGTGATTTAGAATGTGTCTATTTTATGTTTATGTGAGTTGTGAGTATATCTTTAAATACGTCTATATTATGTTTATGTGTTATAATATTTAAATAGTATTTTATCTAGTGTAAACCATTACTAAAAAAGTCCAAACCAAATTAATGACGCAAAATATTACTGTCATAATATATAATTTATTATAAAATATCTAGACTACGTTGTTTTTTTTTGTAAATAAACATATTATATTGTATTATTGATAACTCAACAAAGACAGAGAAACTCTGGAAACGAATGTGGGTTATCTAGGCGTTTACAGGGCTTATGACCTGTCATTGGCTGGGTTAAGTAGCCACTTGATGTATTACAACATTCCCCATTCCGCCCATCATCTGACAACCATGTATGACAAATTTTTGAAACTTGTATATATGTTGAGTTTGTACAGAAGAATCCACATGCGAGTTGTGTTTTCGACAGATTTTCAGTATTTTAAATATTTTTTCCCTATAGTGACATCTGTTAAGAAGACAGATAAGCATTTTTTTGGCACTGTCTCTGTTGAGATATCAATAATATCTGATATCAGCCCAGCATGGGTATAATCCAGTAATTTGTCTACAAGTATTTGTATTCGTTCAAAATGTTGTCGTGAAAATTATATTGTATTACAGTGTCTATTTTTAATGTAGGATATTAGATAATGTGTCGGTTAAAGAAATCGTGTTTTGTTTAGCCCATTTCTGGAAAATGATTACAATTATACGAAATGTAACTATCTATCTTGTCACTAAGTATGGTTTGATAATATAATCTAATAACACCTTTGTTTACATGTAAAATCATTTTAGTTGAGCCCTGTTAGGGGGTTAAAAGGTCGAATTTATATTATTGTAATCACGAGAAGATTTACGGAAGTAATAAGATAAAAAGCAGTCGAATTCTCGGGAAATATCAACCATCGCTGACGCATAAATCCCCGTATCAGTATGAACCTATCTAAAGTAGGATTCTTATCTAGTCGTTCCATGACAGGGTTCCTCTGTCATTCTGATTGGAATTGGGTGTTCACAACTTTGAAAAATAGTCCATATCACTGATTAAACTATATTTTCACACATTATTTGAAATTAGACTTAAAATAATAATAACTTGAAATAATAATAAATGTTTAGTTTTCTGACATACATACTTAAATGTTTTTACTTGCTTTCTTAAAATTTGCATTTCTCTATTCTAAGTTTTTTCAATATGTGCGTTTGTTTTTAGTATTAAAAAATCATAGGTATGTTGGTAGATACGTAAATTACTTTAAATGATTATTTTGATCGTGTGTATTTAAAGCAGAATTAATAGCGATTCCTTCAAGGTAAGGTGCCTGTCATAGATACATTGTTTCATTTAGTAAGGTCAATGCCAAGGACCTCATGTGACATAGCACCTGTCTTAAGATTTTCGGTTTTTTGTTCAAGTCCAAGGTTTGTCGATTTCTCCCAGAGCTAAATGAAAAAAAGCCTTCGACTCCTTCAGTCCAGACCAATAAATTGATCTGTGGAAATAAATAAAATTCAAATCGTCTGCGGTGTCGTTGTGAATTTTCTACAGCGAAATAGTCGGGATTTTGGAGTGTACTCTGTTTATGGGTTTTACTTTCTGCCCTGTAGGTGCTGTGGTTAGCTAACACAAACATGTCGGAAAGTAATTCTTTAGTTTTACTTGAAAAAAAGCAGAGAAGTAATTTTACTAATGCATATTTTTATAAACGAATTAAATAATTTTACTCCAACGTAATCCTTAAGTGTGATATAGTTAAGGGTCATTTTCAGCTCGTTACAAATAAAATATGACTTCTGGTGTGAAGTCTGGTTGTTTCATTTTAAGAACAAAATGTCTCTTATAAAATGTGAATATTTTTAATTTTTCTTCTTTGTGTACCTATTATGCATTCTGGTATTATTAGACTGACATTTTCAATTATTATACGCTATGCGTCACCTCATTTCAAGATTGGATTTTTTGTCTTGGAAAGCGTTATCATATACTTGTCGGATAAATTAAGTAGGTATATAATGTTATTTAAATTTATCTTAAAAAATGTTTTATTGTCATTCAATATTTAAATATTTTGTATTTAACAGATGGTTCGAAAACATTATTAGATTTTTTCTTAGTCTAATTAAAAATAATAATAATTTGTCTCTATCTAACTGTAGGTACAAAGTACAAGCTGTAAGTATTGTAAGTTTGATAAGACTATCCCAAACAATACAGCGACATCGACATGTGTGGACAACACGCTCTTCACTTGGAAGGACATCTGTAGGTATACAGCGACGAGCAGAGCATCCCGACTTCCAACACGGCTACAAAAGAACGGACGAAGTTGCACATTCAACCTTGAAAACTACCTAACTACCCACTAGTACTGCATCATGTTTGACCAATTTTATGGACTGAAGTAACACAAACAATAGATTGTAATAGTAACAGTTTTAACCATTTAAGTAACATTGAGTGCAACCTTTTCGTATTTTTTGCGTGTGTTTTACAATATTGACAAATTACTTCCAAAGATTTGAAATGCATATCACTGAATTTAGGTAAACAATTAATTTGTATTTGATCCTCATTCTTAACTACAACCGTTCAACTTTTTGTTTGTTGATTGTACCTATTTTATATATCTTTTTTTTTGCTATTTAACCAGTAACCACTCACCTTGATTCAATTAGATTTTTTGTTCAAATGTCTCTATTACTCTAATTGTCCATGCGCTTGGTAGCTGCAAGACAAAATTGTAATTGAGTGAGTCTTTCCCGGTAAATTCAAGCCATCTTTAGTAAATAGTTAGGATAAAATATGTATTGTAATCCTGCCCAAATTTTTCAAAACTACTAAACTTGTTCGTAAAATCAATTACCCCAATTACTGATATCAGATGGAAGCTGGCATACCAGTAGTCCATGCGCTCTGTAGCTGCAAGATGACCTGGATTCTTGACTCTATCTGCTATCAGTAGAATTAGTATTTCATTTAGTATCGCGTTTTTAGTAAAATTGTTTGAATTTAATTTGTACGTGGGTAAAGCTGAAATTCCAACAGTCCATGCGCTTTGTAGCTGCAAGACGAATTGGAGTTCAGTACTTCACCTACGTATAGATTTAGTATCATTTCTTAGATAATCGTTCTCTCAGCTCCTTTATTCATAAATTGGGAATGGAATAAACTAAGAATATTGAATGTACAGCGCCCTTGAGGTGATTTCTCACAAAAATGGCGCTTAATAAATCATCCATAATAATAATAATAATAATTTATAAATGTACCAATAATAATGTCCTGACCTATTAACACAGGAAATTATTAGCTAGTAAAAACCAGAACAAAAATTACTATAAATATATATTTACGTGCGAATAACAAACAAATAAATAAATAAATTTCATTATTTTAAAAACAAACTAGATTTTGGTTCTATTTTTCATATGTTATTTTGTACACTACTATAAAACTGTTAGTTTGATAATTCCAATAATTAGTATATAAATGTTTCAATATTTTTAGATACTTAAGAGACTGGAAGAGGACTTTATTGTTAGAAATTAATGCTGTATATATTTAAAATAAGTGTATGTCTGTTGGCTGTCCATAAACAAATAAAATAAATAAATAAATAAAATGCCCTAACAAGGCGAAACAATTGTCAAGATATGTAGTGCAAAAATTAAAATTAATAAAAATAGGACCAAAATCTAGTTTAAATTAAATATTATAATAATATGGAGTTCTATATAAAATAAATGCCAAATCAATAAATAAATAAATTTCTTGTCTTTTCAATACGCACATTTCTCATTCATTAAATTTTACTTTGATTTTGCGTATTTATCAAAATAAACTGTGTGAAATTCTTCTTTTTTTTCATCTTTGCTTGTAAAGGTGTCAAGATTGATAGAGGTTTATGAAAATAGTTTGAGAGTTCTAATTCGCAAGTAGTGTGTTGCATCAAACTGATTTTCAAGAGAATAGTGTATGGCTGCAGTGGTAAACACTAATGATTGATGGTGACACTCTGCAAAGAAAGAAGATCACTTATATAAACGAACAAATTGAATTATCAAGAAACCAATTTTGTATATTTGACAAGTACAACACTTTATTTTTTGCTTCATTTTTGCCTAATGGTAAATGAAACATTGAAATTCAAATAGAGGTGTGGTCTATGTAGTAGCAGACATCATTTTAGGATTCTAAAGTTCCTTTCTCACGTACATATTTACAAAATGAATTAAAGAAATGATGACACGAAAAAGACCTGAATTGAAATTCAAAATGAAGTGCAATTCAAACGGTTATAAAAGTAATATTTTTTTTAATTCGTAATTAGATTAAGATACTTTTTTAGTAACGCGGAAAATGTATTCCATTAAAATGTAAGAAAATCGTTTTGAAATTGTTGAACGACTGTTTTCCCTTATACGCATCCAATGGTGCATAGGGCACTGCATTGGTACACGTGCAGTGTATCTGGATCACTTTATGTTTATGAAAATTACATAGAAATAAATATTTCGTATTGACCCCCTACGGGAACCGAACCCGCTACCTCATGCACGGTAGCCACGTGCGCTACCACTATGATACGAAGCGAAAGAAATTACAGGATCCCATTTACTGTAAATTTAGTATTTTCTGTCGATGTTTAGTCCTGAAAATATAATAATATATTGGGCTAGGCTTTTTTACAAAGTTTCACTATCAGTAACTAGTTTCTAGGAAGACAGAATAACCTATTCGGAGTAATTTCTAGGAACGGATTAAATCTTCCATCGTATTTGGATTCGATGCTAACCGATACTGTCACATAAATGGCCCGTATAACCGCAGCCAAAGTTCTCTAATAACTTCCCCCGAGTCGGACTTTAATCTCGCTAAAGGTTTCATATTGCAACTTCACGGCTACATGTATTGGGACATTCAGACAACGCAACGTATGGTTTTCAGTTATTACTTCCAGAGATTCAAAATGGCGGCACAAACTGTTGTACCTATATGATTTTTTACCCGTCGCGTCAGTATAAATTCTTCACATTTGTGTATACAAATTTAAGTAGGTATGTTTTAAAATGATTTAATAGCGATACCCACTATGTGACCTATGTATGTATTTTATTAAAAATAAGAAATAAATTGAGACTGCTAGAATTTCATATACCCAGATTGTGATAGACACTTATTTTTTTATACAGTGGTGTTAAATATTCAACTTCAGTTTATTCCATTTATCTTTATTCTACGTTGAATGCTTAACATGTTTGTAAGATCTAGAACTCAATCAATTATAATCGACGGTAGACAGGAAAATGTACTAAGCGTCATAACACGTGCAAAGGAAAACATTACTAAGTGACACAATATTACTTTGTCGCTTGGTATCATTTTCTCTTGCACACATGAGTCGCTTAGTAACCTTTTCTTTCCAACCGTCGATATGTGATAATTTCTTAGATGCAAATAGATTTTTTTAAAATAATTTTGCAATGGTGTTATCAATAATTATTTTTATTTAATGCCGTTTAAAACATTTATGAGTTTTATATGTCAACCTACTGCATTTATTAGAAAAAGAGGAAAAAAAATATGATTTTCTGTACGTTGTCTCTGAGACTACATGTTTCTGCCTTCCTTTTCACGTTATCTTTGAATATTTCCTCATCAGAAGTACAAACATAAATTCAGCATAGAATCTTCCTCATTAGCCTACAGCACGAATCCACAGACATTTTCTTTTTCAGGTAAAATTTTCCTCGGAAATCTATGTGGAGTTTTTCTTTTATTTTTCGCTGAAATCAGCCCCCTTACACCCCGAGGTATTTGCTTCAACAGGAAATGAATGAATGGGCGTATAATTACACGGGGATCGAGGAGTGTCCCCCGTTAAGAGCCTCAAAGAACATTTTGGAAAAAAAAAACTTTGTACAACTCGATATTAGGGTAACTGGTAAATTGGCATAAAATCTGCGTTTCAAATAAAAAATTACTGAAATCAATTTACCCTCATACAATTTTCGCATTTGTAACGGGAGAAATAAATGTACAATTTTTATGAATATTTAATTGAAATGTTCTTATTCTTCACTTCTTAAAGAGGTGACCTAAAAACCTTTTCCGGTATGTCTTTTTATGAATATAAAATTGCTGATTATTTTTTCACTAGTCTTAATACATACCTTTAAAATTCAGTAGATACCTGCTTCAATTTACTTTTAAAATACCTTATACTGAGAGTACGTTTTTATATTTAACCAAAACGTATCTAAATATACTTCTCTCGAGACCCGCCCTAAATTATTGATAGAAATTTTCTGCGAATTTAACATTTAATCCAAATTATTAGAATTCGTTATTGAAATTTACGAAACGAACAACGCCAACGTAGGTACTTCCATAGGTATAATTAAAATTTATTTTGGATGTAAAAAAATTTACAGTTTTACGTCAGCCATCCAAAATATAAATATGTACTTGTTGAATGAAAAGTGTCGATACAGTGCATATCGCATACTCAAGAAATACATAATTTGAAATGAAAATTTTACTTAGTTTTAAAATTTTAATTCCGTGTTTAATGCATGCTATATACAAGTATATTAGGTAAATATAAATATGTTATATTGTGTAGACTTTATCGCGTGTGTATTGACTGTAATTCTTAGTAAAACAGATATTAGACCCCAACACATTTATTCACCACACCCTTAGTAATTCGCAAAACTTTTCCAAATAATATTGTTTACTAAATCCGTATTCATTGTCTTTCGGAATAGAATTGCTTTGGATGGGACAATGAAGGCGTTTTAGGAATTAGTATTAGAAACAGTCATTATTTCGTTTCGTTGTAAATTTTTGATTAAAATACTGTTTTATTTTTACAAGCTATTTAATTATCAATGAATAGACAAAAATTCTTTAAAAAAAAATTACCCCAAATGAGTAAAATCTAAGCATATTATATTACTAAAATACTTTTGTATGTGTGTGTTATTTACTTTAAAACTGTTATTTTACTACTTTATAAGTTTTCAAAATTTCTGATCAAATCATTGTGAAAAATGTCAAAGCATCTACAGTTCTCAGAACAGTGTATCGAGAGGAGGATTTTTAATTTAAAAAAAAGTGTATTTTTAAAATGTACGATAAAAAAATATGTATCTACTTCAATAAATCTTTTGATTTACCATACTATAGAACAGCTTTCTCGTTAAAATTCTTCAACCCGAAGTATTTTCTTTTTGGCAATAATTATACTGTAGGTTGTTTCTGCGTACTTTTATTAATTAAGGATTTCTAAACGTGGTTACTTTGCAAAATATATTCCTACGTCTCGTACGTAAATTTTGTCCTGTCATGCTGGCTGCGGATGGGGTTCTGAACGAAACTAAGTCATTATCAAAATAATAAGCAACTTCAAGTCTTGCCTTTCTCGCTCAAATTGTAAAAGTTGTTTTGTTGAGAAGCTTCCGGAATGTTTATTCCGCTAGGAAACATTGTTCCGTAATCATATTTTGGAACATGGCACTTAGTAATTTCCAAGTACCCCACATGGAACGCTATTTACATAATATTATACATAGTTGCGGTGCGGAGGTGGCTTTTATAAAAGCGCCTTTCTATTCTTCGTATGCAACGCTGGCGCTGTATCTGTATGCGCTTCATTTGTAGAGGATTTTATGTGAATCTGAAATACGCCGAGTATTTGCGATTCTTAAAGAAACTTTTTAAACGAGTTCGTATTTACTTAGTTTCTCTGAAAATCTTATTCAGTTTTATAAAGCTCTCCATTGTTGCTGCAGTAGTCCAAGTTCGGAGGTATATGTGTAACTTCTCGTATTAAGGTTTAAACACGTCTGACGTCCGGTTTAACTGGTAGAAAGGTAAAGATATAAAAACAAAAGTGATTTTCCTTAGGTAAACTTGGGTTTTTGTAATGTCGTTCTGTGTCATTGAGCCTCCTGCCCTGCTGAGGTGGTTGAAAAATAATTATGTCAGTTGTAATCTAGATAAATATTCAAAATAAAAATTTATATGTATTCACTTGTGGATATTGGAAGGTAACTTTTAAATTTCTATTGATAATAAAGTCTATATCATGTCGATAGCTATCCTTTATCGCAATTGTGTTTTCCTGATAAAACGTTTCAAAAAATGTTTACACATTTCTACTGAGGCTACTGATGCGCTTAACCAAAAATCACTAAACTCTAAAAATAAAAATAACTGAGTATTCAAATAAATAAAATAACGGGCAAAGCCGTGTAAATAATATGACTAAGTTATTTGTATTACTTCCGTAAGTTCAACCTCTTGATTGCGGTTTCTACATAATAAGGATTTAGATCCCCTAGTAAAACAGCATTTGGAGCAAGATAAGACTTGTGTGTACTGTAGGTATACTGTATACTGTGTGTACTGTACTTTGTATTTAATTCCATAAGATTTACAGTCACCTTTTACCTAAACATAAATTGTTTAACTTTAGGGTTGTTCCAGAAATTGGGTAACCGCACTACTAAATGTTTTAATTGCATTTGCACAGAAAAGATCAACACTTTACTGTAGAAATAAAAATATAGAAATAATGTAAAATTAATTCAAAACAATGAAACTGTGTAACAATAAAATTTATCTGAAATCAGCATAGGAATATTCGCTTTTCGGAATTTTTCTGGACATAATTACATTACGATAGTATTCTTTTTATTGAATTTTTGTACCTATTCCAATTTTGAATGCTTAAATTTTTTTTAATTTACTATAATTTTAATAAACTTTCGACGCTTTGTAAAAAAATTGTTGCAAGTGAAAAAAAATTTCAAGCCCAAAAACCTATATCGATTTTATATGAAGCATTAAATATTGTAGTAATAAAATAGATTTTTTATTGAGTAATATAAATAAATAACAATTTGCATGAATAAAATCAAAAAAATTGACTCTGAAGTATAAACCATTGTAAAAATAAAAATATTTAATTAGTATCTACTACGAAAAAAGTACAGTACGTTTCATTGTTGTTTGCTTATTATCTTTTTCGTATATCACATGGTGAAAAAACACGTTTTTCATCAAATATCAACACGTTCAATCGCGTGTAAGTCTCCGTATTTTACGTAGACGTATCAACACGTATTTCATTTACGTGTACGTTTATACATACAATTAGCATTGTGGAAGTCAAATGTAGAGAAGCAGTTTCGTGTAGCTATTGTAACTTCGGTTCGCTGGAACAAAATAATTCCTGAAATTACATTTGTTCGCTCCCTTGTAAAATGTTAAAGTCAACAAGATCTGTGCTACAGCCCACGGGCTTATAATTTTCAATTATGTAGGTGCTAGGTACAAAGTATAGACAAATGAAAATAATTAGAATAACTATATCATGAGCTGTTTAATCATTGATTGATTATTTAAGAATCATCGAATAATGAAAAAATAGAAACACACTTTAAATATAACTAATTACTATGAACTACTGTCGATCTGTTTCGTAGTTCTCCTTGTTAAGGATTTTTTACAAACCCTTCACTGAAAATGTGTCATAATAACTACTCACGGCCAATCAAAAGGTAGAAAAACCTGATCTGATAAAATTTTGTTAATTTAAAATTATAACATTTTTAATTATTTTTCAACTATAATAAAATAATTTACATCTTTTTACGATATGCCAAAGTATAAAATAGATCGTGACAATATTGCAGACGCAATCATGACAGTATTGCAGATGCAGTCATGACAGTATTGCAGACGCAAAAGTGGCAGTATTGCATTACTGAAGATTATTTTTACTATACTTATACTTATGCCATGTTTCTTTTTGTTTTCAGTCTCTCCAAGCCAAGTTATCATTCAGTTCCAAGGAAATAGTAGCCCTAAGTTGCTCGTGGTGTAAGGCAGCCTATCACAACAAGGAAGCCTGCTTCAATATGCAGAGGATAGGAGAAGAATGCACTCTAGGTAAACGGTTTTTCCTTATCGTAATAAATATTTTCTCTTAACTCATCCGTGAGTAGTTGCGGTAAGGTAGTTTTGCCAATATTTTTAACATTTTCTGTAGCGTTACTACATTGTGATGATAATCATGGCAAATGGTTTCGCATTAAACTAGATTGTATTGCAATTTTGTCTTAATAATGAGAACCAGTTGAGTACAATTATTCAAAATAATATAACGCGTTTATTTGATTGATTGCAAAGATTTGTGCATCATTTTTCATGACAACTTCTACCCCATATGTATGAACGTGCTTTCTTGTGAAAATTTCTATTCTACGTTGTTGTGTCGTTGTACTCATAGGCATTAACCCCTCTGCCTTGCGATGCTAAAAACATCTATCTATATTGCGTTTGAATTCCTCAACCATTACAAAGTGTAAAACGATTCAATTTCAACAATAGAAAAGTTTTCTGCACATTATACCATTAAAAGTATAGTTTCTGCTAGTGTAACCCGCTGTTACATACAATTTCTGCACATTATACCATTAAAAATATAGTTTATGTTAGTGTAACCCGCTGTTACATACCGTTTCTGCACATTATACCATTAAAAGTATAGTTTCTGCTAGTGTAACCCGCTGTTACGTACCATTTCTGCACATTATACCATCAAAAGTATAGTTTCTGTCAGTGTAACCCGCTGTTACATACCATTCAACAGTAACTTTTAAGAACAGTTCTTTAAGGGTTAAAACATACTTAATTACCTACACTAAGACGTTTATTATCACAAATTTGTATATACAATAGAGTTCCTCCTCTGAAATTCATGCTTCTCCCTCAAAATTATCTTACGGATCGCAAAATCGCATATTACGCCCATCTCTACAATGTACCGTACAAGTATTCTAGAACGTAGATGATTTATGTTAGTATTCAAGAAACAACCACTGTTCCCTGGTTTGCTTTTTCTTCCTGCTAATTGACTACATTATGAGATAAATAAACATAATTTGTACAAGATAACGGAGTAAGGGATTGTGGATGCTTTGTGGTGTGGTTCTCAGCCCCCGCCTCCGCCCACAGTAAGCCTGGGGCTAAGCACTGAGCCAACAAACTGCCTAATTACTAACTGCCACAGTGCTTTGCCGGGCAGATGGAATATTCAGATGATGTTGTTTGTGCCCCCATTGTAATTGATTTGCACTGTGGGATATGTAATTTGTAATTGTGAACACGCCACTGTTATTTATACTATTGTTTTGTACAACATGTTACCAGTCTGAAGATCCCCGTAACAGGGTGAAAGCGCTAACTGGTCAAATTAATAAAAGTGGAAGTGTACCGAGTATTTTTATTGAACTTTTATTAGTTATATTAAAATAATTAAATTATGGAATTCCAACAAGTAATGTCAATAAAAAATGTACAAAAAATGGTTAATATGGTAAAGATTTTATTATTTATAGTGCAATACTGAAACATAATAATTATAAAACCTTTTCGCTTCACTTGAACTCTGGGCAAAATTCTGTATTCCTTATATTTTTTTATGAAATAGTCTAAGGAAATTGAAAGGAAATTGTTCCGGGGCTATTAGCAATGGATTCTAAACGGAGGAAATTAAAGAAACCCCCAAAATCCTCAATTACCTATATAAAATTTAATATCATAATCTAGGTAAAACGAAAGATGAAAAAATAGGGCATGGAGTTAATAGGAGTTTTTCCCTTCAATTCCATAATCGCCTCGGGATATATTACTAGAAGACTTTGAAAAATAAAAATAATATGTTGTTAGTTTGGAACGAGTTCATTGCAATAAAATACATGTATCGTTTTGTTTGAAGCAAAATTCACTACTATTTTGTTGTACTGAAAACTGGACTGATGTTAGGTTATAACTTAATGCAAAGGTTCTTATTTAAACCGGATTTCTTGCTGCGTTATTATTTAATAAGGAATCTATTTATTTAAAAATAGTTTCATGTACAGTGGTATATGTCTTCAGAATTCCTATTTCAATGAGAAGAAACCCGCGTTACTATCCACTGTTGAAAAAAATTCACATAACTTTTTTAGAAAACATGTTCAATTACAGATAGATTGCTTACGAAGTTAGTTCAGTAATTCGGTTATTTTAAGAGTCCTTACTATCAGTAGAATGTAAATTTTTAAAATAAAATTTAATTTAGTTTTTATTGATCATATTAGAGTAACAGTCCAGGTCCCCATAAAAACAAAACCGCCTCCTTTTTAAAAATTATTGCGAATGCACTAAGTGATATAAAGTTATTTTTTAATTACGTCCATTAAATTAGTTAGTACGCGTTTAAAATACACACTCAAACTAAAACACGGCAAACGGAATTGCTTCCGGCTCCATTAAATGGTAACGTTAATTAAAAAAATATCTCATTTCCCTTTTTCATTATTTTCTGGCCGCGCTTTAGTATAATATCAACTGCGTTTCATTATGCATAAATTCTTAAATCTTAAATGACTCAGTATTCTTCTAGGACGTAATTTTTTAAAGGACTATAAATTCTAGATCCAATGTTTTGATTGTTTTCTCCGCGTTTTGACATATTTGTATAATTACACACTGATCAGTATTTAAAAAAAATCAGAAACAACATTAACTATTATATCTTTTACCCACTTTACATCATACGTATAAAAATATTTAAACATACTTGGACACAGTAGGTACCTACTTTACGTGCTGAGATGAAAAAATTAACAACAAAAATTTAAAAATTTACTGTCACCCAAGATAATCTTGCTTTTATAAATTACATAATCATGATATTATCATGATTATTAACGTCACAAAATCAAATCTCTAACGGCATGAAAAATAGGGAAATGAAACCTTTTATATCACACGTTTGGAGTGAAACTCATAGCTTTTTGTACTTTCATCTTGAAGGGTTTAGTAAAGCTTAAAATTGCTGTACAGCTTATTCTCTGGTAACAGTTAAATAAAATCTTTATTAATAATACTTTTACAGCCTTATTAATGGTGATTTATTTCATTATTACATTATATCATAATAAAAATGCAATCCCACTGGTTTTGCGTAACATTTTCTTCGTAATACCAACACAATAAAATACCTATACATTTATAACCCTAATAAAAAGGGTACAGATTACTGTTATACAGACTTTATCAGATGTCCCGAGGGTAAATACTAATTATTTAATGCTTCAAATGTTCAAAGATCGTATCGCTATTCTGGGGTTTACCGTCCCGAAAAATTGTGTCCTTTATAACCGGAATAGAGAAATATCCGTAATATTTCCTGTATCGCTCAGGAAATTGGATGAGTGGATCTTCGCAAAAAGGTCAGATGACATAGCTACTCAATCCATTTCATTTGGCTTTTCCCTCTTTAAACACATTCCCGAGGTTCAGAAGTAAGGTAGCGGTCAGGTAATGATACATCAAATATTTACAAACAAGTTAACTTGTGACCTCCTTTATTTTAATGATGATTAAATATATGTATATATATATATAATATATATCTCGCCCTCTCTGGCATGTAATTAGCAGGCAATCTCGTGTATATTTTTTTATTTGGCTTATCTCATTAACAGAAAGTGAAAAAGTTAATATCAGGTATTCATTTTTGTATATTAATGAAATTTTTTGCGTTTGTTGGTGTGTTTTACTGATTTTGCTACAAACTTAATATTTCTTGTATGCTTCATTGCGTTGATATTAAGTTTTATACCTAGTTTAACAGAGTTTTCCATATTTTCCCGCTAACAATTAAATAGGCATTGTTTATGTACCAGCATTTTTAAAATGAAAAACTCTTTCTTTTCAGAGAAGTCAAAATTAAAAGGGTCAACGAATATTATATTCTGTCAGAGATATATCGTATCTATATAATCTGAGAACTTAAAACACTTTTATTTTAAAAAACTTAAAAATATATAAGTTAAATTAAATCAATAAAAATAAAAAAAACTTTCTTATTTGTGTTAATACCTACCTGTTTGTTAAAAAGAAAAAACATGTTTTTTTCACATTGACCCTCGTCGGGAATCGAACCCGCGACCTCGTGCATGACGCGCTACCGCCACCCCACGAGGCGAACATTAAGATTTGAAACTCGGTACATCGTAATATCCCTTTTTTCGCGTAGGTGTCGTAACTTCGATCAAGTAACATCTTTCAACTATGTAATCCACGCACCATTAACTAAACAAAAAGTATTCACAAAGTAAACTACGAAGAAGAACTTATAAAAAACTGGTATTGAAGTTTAAAAAATTATTCAGCCATATAAGTTGATGATGTTAGATAAGTTTTCTGCTTTAAAAAAAATCTCAATTTATACCAAAATTGTATCTGTTATAGCTTATTTTTATATATCACAAAATTTGCTATAAAATAAATGTTTTTAAGTTAAACGTAAACACCATGAATACATAATTGTACCAGAATCAATATTACTTCAATTATGTTTGAAGGCGTATTGAATTATAAATACAAATCCCCTCTAGCTCCCAGATAGGCTGTACTCGGCTACGAATATAAGCAGGTTGCTAGCCCCAGGGTTGAATTTCTTTGATATTATAAGCCCTTATTTATCAACATTAATTAATTGGATCTTAAGTAGGTACTTAATATCTTAAGATTTTAATTATACCGGGTGTAACGGAGCCGAGTGCATTAATTTTACCAGGGGATAGGGTGTTATTAGAAGGTAGAATAAATTTTAAAAACTGGTTGAATGATCTGCCGCTAAAGCAAAATCGTTTAAAATGTCTATATTCGTTTGTTGATCATACACGTTTATTCATAGCACTGCATACTGTCTATTTTGTCGTTTCTGTTCATGACGTATTCTGCTTCTGCTACTTTTTTGAAAATTTCTGAAAAACACACGAAGAAAACAATATTATTACTAGTAGTTACTATGTACGAAAAAGTGCGAAATGTTTATTGGGTATAAGTAACCTATGATAAGTCCGAGTATGGGAGAGATATGTACATATATGATATTTATATGAACGTATTATGCATGTGCATGTGTGATTCTGAAAATTCTGTATCATGGTTTTATGAATTATTTATCACAAGTTGCAATCATCCATTTTAATGTATTGCACTCTATATTTCTGTCGTCCTATCACTTAAAGGCCGTTAACTGCAGACCTGGTACAGAAATATCGACCTAATCTTTGATGTAGATAAGGTCGATATTTTCCTAATACCAGGGCTCCAGTTAACGGTATTTTAGAGAGAGGGTGTCAGATTTATCCGCCTCGTTGTGTAACTAATGGATAATGTGTTAGTAAGGACTAGAGAATACCACTGTTAATCTTTTTATGTGTGAATATTAAATAAGTAATCGATTAATGAATAGATAAATTCATGGAATAATAAAGGAATGAATTAAAGAATTAAGAAATGAAAGAATGAATTAATAAAGAAATATATGAATATGTTTATAAATAAGTAAATAAATGCTTTGTTTATTTTCAGGTACCCAATCAAACATAATCATCCCCCCATCATGGATCGTGAAGCTCCCCCGGCGGGGCAGCTTCAAGTCCTCCCTTCGAAAGTCGCCCAAGAAGAAGTCCTCCTCCAAGAAGAAGCCACGGGACGCGTCCGGAGCACTGAGGACCTTCGTCATCAAGCCCATCCCCACCAGCAACGTCACCCCGGTGCTGGTCTTCATCAACCCCAAGAGTGGAGGGAACCAGGGGGCCAAGCTGCTGCAGAAGTTCCAGTGGCTCCTCAATCCGAGGCAGGTCTTCGATCTCACCCAGGGAGGGCCGGGACCAGGGTAAATATTCATAAAAACAATAATTGTTTGCTATTTTTTGGGCAGTTTACGCAATATCAGTGGTAACTGGCGGCCGATCGCGTCTACATATATCTACGTATACCTACCGCTTCCATTTTTCGGAATCAATATGCCCTACATAGAGAGTAGATACGTAATTATGGTGATTTTAGAAAAATACGCATTCAATTACAGGTTGCGAATGATGGTAATTAAATATTTCATACAAAGGTATTTTTAAAAAAATAAATAAAATAACTTTGGTACAGTTGTAGAATCTCATCGGTATTCGATATTTAAAAGTCCCAATACAAGACATAGATAGCTTTTCATGAATTGTTATTATATTGATAATGATATAGGGAAAATTATGTTACTGGTGTTTTTATGATGGGTTAATTGAAGATGTTTTTTATAACCATACATAAATAAAAATAAATCATTTAGGTATACCTAATACATACTTAAGTATGAATTACCGTTAAAACATAATATTAAATAATACGTTTTCACGATTTTTACTAGAGTGAATTTTCTATCTTGTAACCTTAATTTGAGAGTAGGCCTTGTGGTCGAAAATATATTCAATTCATTACGAATCTGTTCTCTCTTTTTACATCCGAATCCTAGTGATTATCTAACAACACTTAATTAACATGATTCATTTACAAAACCACCCATTGAATTTGTTTTAATACAATTTTCCTAACCTCGCGTACCTAATTAGAGTAAATTTATTTTAATTTCGTCCACTCGAGTCACGTAAAGTGAAATTCCGAATATTTTCAACATTCAATTTGAAATTGGAGATGGTTGGAATATTATTTAGAATATTTTTTTATCTATTAAGATCTTAAAGAGCTTTTCATGAACATATTTTCGCAGGCAGTGTGATGTACCCGATAAGTTGTGGAAAATGTTTTACCCTTAGAAAACCCACATATTATGTAGACCTACTAAAAACTCCTGTATCGTCATTGCGCCACAGCCGGTACTTTTTTAAAATGATATTATTTTCGTAAAAGCTTTTCGGGATGAATGAAAAATGTAAAAGCTCCCATCATTTTATAAAAAAGTATTTGGGGAAAATATTTGAAAGTCAAAAAAGAAAAGTAAATCAAATGAGCTTGTTTATGTGCAATCTTAGTATAATAATTAATTATTCATTATAATAGAACTGCCTTTTATTTTTATTTAACACGTTCCTATAACTAACTGCAGTAGATGATTATGAAAAATAATATAATAATCAGAAAATGTATGTTTCTATTTTCTAGAGTTTTTTTATCGGGTCAGAATGCATTATACTCAGCGATTTTAGAAAAATAAGTAAATTAGCATTATGCGCGCTTTATACGGGACAGAAAACAGTCTACATTGTGGAATATTGAATGGTCCGCCCGACGTTTGGCTGACCTGACAATTATTTTTATTTATTTATCTAATTTTTTTTTTTTAAATAATATACATGTATTATATACATAAACATACATGTATTATATTCCCAGGAGTTCTAAAAACTAATTTTGGGACCGGTATTATATACATTTTTAATTACATATTGCAGAATCAAACACGAATAAGAAAGACTGTACAAAAATTAACACATTCAATATTAATCCTATTCATCATAACTATAATTGAAAAACATATTTAAATACAAATCTTTAAGGGCTCTACTATGTATTGATTTATTTATTTTTACTTCATGGGGTAGTTTATTATATTGGGATCGAGAAATGTTCATTGGGGATTTTGTACCGAATTTTGTGGATCGAAATTTTGGAATGTGGAGGTTTTTTGAATTACGTGTATTGTGGCCATGAAGCTCAGAATTAAAATTGTGTTTCAAATGTTTTTTATGTAAAATTAAGTAGATATTGATATACGGAATGCTTTGAAAAACGTTGAAAACAAATAACATTTGTACATTATTAGCTGTATTAACAATTTCCTGTGTGCAAACATACGATAATAACTTACAATCGCGCTTAAAAAATATACATATTAAGCGTGTCTTTTGACAGACTGTACAGTTTTCTGTTCTGTATAAAGTGCGCAATAGTGTGTTATCGAGTATTTTAACTAAAGAGTCATTTTGCCGGAAACTAACAATTAAAACTTGCAGTGTGCTTTAAATGAACTATTTTCAGTAAGAAACGCGAATTCGTATTCATTGGAGAGATGCAGCTTGGCAAAGTTTGGTTGCAATTAGAATTTGTCCCAAACTAAGGCGGTGTTAAATACAACCTAACGAACCTGATAACAACGGCACTATGTTATGTACCAGCTTTAACAGTAAGACGCGTTCAGCTGAATACAAAATAAATAGGTGTTTGGAGTTGGTCCATTTAGTTTAACTTTGTATTCACACCAAGTTATCAACATTCTGGTCTTATCTTGAGTCTAAAGCTACTTTCTACACCCCTCACTGTTTAAGCGCTTATAGGTTTCATCTTTTCATAATATTGTGACAAAGTAACTTTGAAAAAAAAATAGACTAACGTCTTATTTCACAAAAAATGTTATATAAAATTCCTGGTTTAAATATAAGTAAAATAAATTGCAGAGCTATCTGCAGAGGTCGGGTAGAGTCTTGATAACAAAAATGAAGTAATTTGCTAATAAAATACTTAACTTCGATATCAATGCATAGATGTCGCTAGTTACGCGCTTGCGAATGGTTTTCAATTCGTAACATATAAGAAAAATTAAAAAATGTTACCTGGTGTGGATATTCGCTAAAATAAGCGGCCCCTTAACCCGCGGCACTTAACCCAGCCCATGACACGTCATAAGCCCTGTAAACGCTTGAATATTCATATTCCCGAAATTGAAAAAAAATCTAATATATCTCTGTAGAGATATAAAAATGAAATATAACGTCTTATTTCTTTAATTTACGATTACTACTGTTTATTTACATAATTTATTACCGGATTTTTTAAACTAGGAGAAAGCCTTTTTTACTAATTTTTGTATAATATAATATACTAAGTATTATTACAATATTATTAAATTATGTCTATAATAGATACAAAATAATAACTAAGTTAATTTCAAGTATATTACTTCTCATTAAATGGAATGGAATATTTTGTACTATGACGTATTCTATTATGACTGATTTGCGTATTCTGTCAGAGATACAATTTCGGATCCCATTATTTCTCTAATTGGCTTTGTTGGTAGCTGGTAGCTGGTAGGCTTTCACGTTTATCTTATTTAATATTTTCACTGATGCTGATATCCAGAAACGCGTAACACAATATTTTTCATGTAACTTGACCGATTTACTATGCATGATCATTATCAAACCATGAGAGCGGCATGTACCTACAATATTATGTACAATGTACATTGTACATACATTGGTAACATTGACTGTTTGATTGACATTGAGTTCGATTGGAAGGGTATTGAATTTTCATTTCCAGTAGTTATTTATGCAATAAGATATATATTCTTAACATTTTTATTTTAAGTTAAAATAGAAAGCAATTTTAGGCTTCCAATGTTTAGCTGAGACTATTACTTCTATTAAACCGTTTATCTACTATTACAATGTCAATTATTGTACATAGCTATTAAGTTTTTCTATTAGCTGATAAAAATATTATTTTCATTACTTGACTTTAACAAGTTTCGTTTTTGTGATTTAACTAAACAAAAGTGAATTTAACATTTAAAACCTTCTTTTTTAAAAAATGTTATCGTATAAAATGATTAATAGTCGAATACCTACAGTTCTCAAAATATACTATTCTAGTGAGAAGGAATCTGATTTCAAGAAATTGTCGAAATATAAATATCTTCTTTTTCTTCTTTCACCACGTTCGCCCCTATGTGGAGCATGTGGACATCACTAGATCCCTCCAGGAGACCCTGTCACCAGCCAGCTCTCTCGCCTCCTTCCACGTCAGGCCCGCATCCATCAGCTCCGTCGAATACATCCGTAGGATGATCATCGACGGTCTGCCAGGACGGCGGGATCCTGCAGGCATAAAGAAGAGGCAGCTCGGGTTCAGGCTCTCCCGAGGCATCCGGAGTACATGCCCAAGCCAGGTCCATTGCCGCATTTTCACGACTCCAGTTTTTGGAGGTTGCTGCGTCCGTTCCCTAACTTCAGCGTTGGTTATGTAGTCAAACCACCTATCCTTCCTTCTCAGACACTTATTCTCAAAACTCAACAAGCGAGCATTCTGAGCTTTTGTGAGGTGCCAGGATTCGCATCCATAAAGGAGCACCGGCACAATACAGGAATTAAGGAGTCGGCATTTTGTTTTGACCGAGTATAAACTGGAGTTCCAGACAGCACGCATCGTGTTGAAGGTTGCTCCAGCAACTCCTAGACGGATTGCGAGTTTCTTGTGCGTGCTGCCATCTTCAGTTATATGAACACCTAAATATCTAAGTATACAAAAAATGTTAAATTCGGGTCAGTTTTACTGAATGTATAGTTATGTTTACCGCTATGTAAACAGTAAACATTGATTACAATAATAAAATTTCATATCAATGCATTCAATCGACGTACTACCACATTATCTATTAATTATTACATTAAATCTCAGATTAAATGCCAAACACCAAACAAATGGCCGAATGTGTAAACCAAACTAAATGTCCGGAGGAGAAACCAAACAGGTCAAGACATTGTCAAAGCTCCCGGGAGCGATCTATAACGCCATTTCGCGTACACAATCAAAATACAAATGTAAAACGAGACACTATTGGATTCTACTCGTATATTGTATTTTCCTTTACATCTCATCCCCCCGATATAAGAAATAATATGATAGGTTTATTTTATTTTCTTTTATTAGTTTGTCTACTGCTTAAGTTCCAGTGACAACGGATCGGATTAGTTTACAGTAGGTATTTGGCGATGGTTTTATCCTACTCGTATTTGGTTTGGATATTGGTTTTTCTTATTGATAGGGGATCTGTATATCCGTTTATTTTCTCTCGATTTCAAGAGTGATTTATTTACAGGATTTATTGTCATAAAACACCGTATAGAAATCTTGATAGCATCACCTGTATTTATAGTCTGAATTTGCTTTAAAATATACCATTAATTTTTTTGCTACGCTTGAATATCTAAAAAACGTAGCAATTTTTTAGAAAAATGATCGCCATACGTGTTAAAAGTTGCTCCAGCAATTCCTAGGTGGATTGCGAGCTCTCTGTGCGTGTATCTTAAGCTGTCAACTCTTTCGATCCTCTGCCCGTTGTTGTAAAGGGAATAGTAGGGGTCAGAACAAGACTTATTGCACATGAACTGGGTCTTTTTGATATTTATATTAAGACCCAGACGCGCAGAGTTTTCCTGTACCTGAACATTGCTGACGGGTTTCTCCAGAAGGACCATATTCTAACGACTTTTTAACTTCTTGCATTGTGCCCATGCTCCTTTATAGACGTGAATCCTGGCGCCTCACAAAAGCTCAGAATACAAGTGTCTGAGGAGGATACTAGGCATTAGGTGGTTTGACTTCATAACCAACGTTGAAGTTCGATAACGGACGCAGCAACCTCCAATAACTGGAGTCGTGAAGTCGCGGCGGTGGACCTGGCTTGGGCATGTACTCCGGATGCCTCGGGAGAGCCTGAAACCGAGCTGCCTCTTCTTTACGCCTGCAGGATCTCGCCGTCCTGGTAGACCATCGATGACCATCTTCCGGATGTACCTACTCGGCGGAGCTGATGGGCCTGACGTGGGAGGAGGCGAGAGTCGGCTGGCGTTAGGGTTTCCTGGAGGGATCTAGCGATGTTCACATTTTAATTTCTTTTCGGTTATAATTTAGCGGTAGGTTTTAAAGGCGCTTTATAAAAATTTCTGCTTCTCGTCATATTTAATTGTCATGAAGTATATTGTTTTAAAAGTTTTTTGTGACTAAACGACGTCTACTGCACTAATACAGCTTTGTGCATATAATTCCAGTACTTTTGTTTAGCGCAACAAAGAGAGTAAGATTCCTTCCGACAAATAAGCAAATCAGCTTTCAAAAGATTGTGTGCTTGATTAAAACACTTTTTAATAAAAACCAAACGACACCAGTATTTTTATAAACAGTTGAGTTTTGTGTTGATTACCTACAGTATTTTTATCATTAAAATACAATGAGTGAAAACATATTATTTTTTATGTTTAACTGATATAAATGTCGCTATTAAGATTAATAAATTAAAGCATGAACGAGTATATTCAAGTAGGAATAAAAAAAACGTTTAACCGGGTTGTGGTCAAATTAAATTTTCATGGAAACGTTGGTATAGACTTTGAAAAACTGCTTTTATTACCTCATTATTTGTGCGGTCTAAAATATTTTATATTAAAAATAACGACTTGTGGAAAAAAAAATACAGGTTAAACTGAACAAACGTCTAATAGACAATGGACAGTGCGGGTTTACATTTGAATCACACACGTAACTAATCAGTCATCTAGTAGAAAATATATCAATAACAAATTATTTTGCACACCATCTGTAATGAATAAGATAAATATGTAATGTAGGAACCCTAATAAACAATAAACAACCATTCATCTATTTGAATTTAACATGCACAATTCTATACGAACGATAAACATGCTGTATTGGGGTGCATTTTGCATTTTTAAAGTTTTATTCACTTTCTATCCAGTAAATTATTATTTTTAAAGTAAAAATAACACCTATTGCTTGACTACGGATAGTTGCCTACTTTTGACTTTTCCCTTTTGGTGTGGAAGCTGTTTCTTTCTAAATAAATAAGTTCAGCTCTAAATCACTCGGAACAGTAATGGGGGGCGGGTATCCTCAGGGGGCAATAGCGGGGGCGGAGGCGCCAAGGGCGGTTCCTTAAAGCCACCTGTACCTCCCTATATGAAAGAAAGTATGAAGTCCTTTGCTGCAAAGAGTTACTGCAATCTTAGAGTGCCCGAAGGGAAATAGAAAAAGCAAGTCAGCGCAGCGTGGCGTATTATTGCACTTCCAATCTTCCCTCTAAAAGCTCGGGCTTGCGACGCTTTGTTGATTTAAGCTCTAATTGCCAATGAGTTTTTCATTATTTCATCTCTGTAATTACATTTATTGTTCTCTAAGGGATTCTCGGCGTTTTTATTACCGTCCCATTTCCGTACTAAGAATCTTGTTCCTTTTGTTCCGCATTCTAAGTGACTTTTCTTCACGGCAGTCATCTTACGTTCTCGTTCCGTTTGAAAAAATCCTAACTATGCAGGTTGCTAAATTTAATCACAATTCAATCGGAAATTGCATTTTACGCCAAAGATTGTAATCTTGTTGAGTGTGAAGTATGAATCAACTGCCTGGTTTTATAGTTTTAATTTGTTTGCTCGCTAGGTTGGATTCGGTGCACAAAGTTTAGAGTTTTATCCATACATTCCACGAGGCTTTTTCTCTTTCATACTTGTGCCAGTAAAATGGAAATCATATAATTATATTGGTAGTCTTTGTATATGTACTGAGGTTTATAAAAGTTAATACATTTTCTTTCAATAAATCAATATTTTTTTCTAATTGAAAATGTGAAAATTCTGATTTTGATAGTGTGTGAATCAAGCCTACCTACGCCTACGGTGCCAAATTACCGCTTAATATTTATATTGTATAACAGTATCTAAAGGTTTCATATTATTATTATTTTTAGGTGACTATTTTGAGGATCCAAACCCTTGGATGTGATAGTTTATATTTTTTATAGTTTTGCTATGTAATTTTTTTTATAATTTGTGATATTTTTGTATATTTGTAATATTTTTGTTTTTATAAAATGACGTCAAAAAGTGATATTTATATCCTACTTATAGAAAAATTGTAAATAAAATATTACTTGAAATCCGTACCAACGTTTGAGCCCCTTAACCGTGCTGTAGTGTACAATAAATTGAAGGTACATTTTTCTAAATAAGTATTATCTACAACAAAACCGTTCATGAGGTCGCGGGTTTGATTCCCGAAGGGGGTCAATATGAAATATTTATTTACATGTGATTTTCATGTTAATATTTTATGTGTGATACCTTATACTGGTTCTGAAGCGTAAGACTGATCATCCTACCATCGTGTTATTAAAAATTATCAAGATACACTGCACTTGGTGTACCAATGCAGTGCCCTATGCACCATTGGGTGCGGCTAAGGGAAAGTAGTAGTAATAGTATGTAAAACAAAATATTTTCACACCTAATAAAAATAACATTAAACATTCGTTATTTTTCTTCTTCATTAACGTA